>ML289326.1:1174-24596 GCA_005239495.1 Nicotiana undulata
AAGGGCCTTTTTTTCCCCCCCCCCCAAAAAAAAACGCGCAAACCCCCCCCCCCCCCCCATATTCACTATCAAACCCCAATATTCGTTTACAAGTTATTACAAACCTGAATAATAAATTACATTAATGAAAAAAGAAAATAAGAAATTATTCTACAGGGAGCCTTCAACCAGGCCCAATCTCCCAGCCTCACTCCTTTCGATTTTCACAGCCTTAATGGCCTGGGTGCGGCAAAGCTCCCAAGGGGCCCAATGCATCCCTGGCCAATACCAGCACCCAAGCAAATTGCCAAGATTTTAACAAGTGTAGTGTAGAGTTACCAGCCTTGTGTGTCAAAGTTCAATGAGTACTCAGGGGTACTCAAGGCAATGCTCACACGAAGGGGGTAGGACCTAATTTTCTAAGAGTAGTGTGAAGTGCAGGGAAGAGAGGAAAGTTCATAGTTTAAGAAAGGAGTTTTCAAAACTGGAGAGTTATTTTTTGAAAAGTTAACTTAAAATAAACAGAAACATTAACCAAAAGTTCAGCAATACAGGATTGCACACAAGGATAATGGTACAAAAAGGAAAAATAGATCACATAATAACACCAAGAGATACAGAGACTTATGAAAGCTCACTAAGCATGGGTACACAAAATCAAAGAGGTTGAGGGGATCAAGAAATGGCTAGGTGTAGACATGGTAGTAGACAGTAGCAGGAGATAGTTATATCAAGTAAGATTAGGAGCCAACAATAGTCATAAGCATATAAGTCATAAGTAGGATAAGCAATAACAGGTAATAGGTTCAGGGGATCTGGGGACACATAATACTTGAACAAGAAAAGAAATAACCTAACGGATGTATACAGAAATAGGCAAGGTTTATAGAAAGTATTGACTTCACTCATAGACATGTAAATAGGTAAACATGGCAAGTATCAACAGGCAAACAAGGAGTTAATTACATGTTGAACAGTAGAAACATAGGTAGAAGACAATTAAGAATATGACAAACTGAAATATAAATAGACACATTGGTTTGGAGCTTTGGAAAATTAATTAGAACATACCAGATGATAGAAGAGCACAGCAGAATGTAAGAGCAAGTGATAACACAGTAGTAGCCTTGGCTTACAGCCGACTACTAAGAGACAAGAGCAGGGAACAACAGTAGAACAGGGAAAGAAAGAGAGCAAAAGCACAAGAGAGAAAATAGTGTGCAATGTATCAGTGTCCTCAATATGAATCTCAGTGTTGTCTTAATTAAGAGTGAAGACAGAGTATATATAGTTGAAAAGCAAGTGATGAATAAGGTAAAAATCAACTCAAGTAGTAATTGAAGGAATTCAAAATCAATTAGTCAGGAAATTAAGGCAAGTACTCCCTTAACTCAAGGGATTTTATTCAAAAGGTAAAAATTAGTAATATAGAAGGCAAGAAGAATCAGTACATGATTAACAAGGAAGGAATCAATTTTAGTTCAGTAATTTTGGGACTCGAAATCAGTTAATGTAACAAGCAGTGCAAGTACTCCCTTAATTTAGGGAGTTAACTTCAATAGGTAATAAGCAGGTAACAAATAAAGACAGAGACTACACATAGTTTTGAGGAAATAATTAAAGTAGCAAGTATAGAGCAGAAAAATTAGGCTAGATACATAATACTTTAATTAAGTAAACAAATGTAAGAATCAATGAACATCATAGCCAATCACATAATAAGGCAAGAGATAAAAGGAAATCAGTAAAGATGTTGTCACAGGAAAGTAGTGAGGCTAGCCTCGAGTGAGATTCAAGTCAGGGGAATCAACACCAAATCAAAAGAATGTTTTGCACAAATAAGGAAACAATTCAGGCTCAGCCAAAAGTCATAAGAAAAATACATGAAATTATAGCTATGAAGGAAAGTACCACAGCCTTAAAGAAAACTTGTAAGAATCAGTATAAAATCACCATGTAAACAATTAATAGGATGTATAGTCAATTTTACCAAACTATATATACCCCCTTTTGAACAATATCAGGGAAAATCCTAAGCAAAGAACACAGAATAATAGGGGATTGAAATACTAGCACCAAAATTAAGCAGGGAGCATAGAACTACGATAAAAATCCAAAGGAACACACAGACAAGCAAACATGATGAAATTGATACGAATACAAACCCTAAAACTGGGGTTTCATCATAAACATGAAATTTAAACAAGAAAATGTCTAAAAATATACTGGAACTCAAGATTAGCACTAAAAATAAGAAGATAAAGTGTTTTCAAAAGGGACGAGAAACCCTAGTTTCGAAAAAGGGACAAAAGCGTTTTAAACTTGAATATTTTGTAAAGATGAAGTAGAGAATGATTTAAAACATGAAGGAATGAGTCGAAAATCATTAAAATACAGAAATTTAAAGGTGTGGGTCAAGATTAGGGTTTCGTGAGAAACCAGAGAGAAGTAAGGGAAAAAAACCTGGCCGTGAAACTCAGGACAATGGCGTTTAGAGCACCATTGAGTCAAAAACCATTGGAGACGGCCGGAGACAGCCTTAGTCGGAGCTTCCAGTGGTGGTCCGGCATGGACGGAACCCATGGAGGTCTTAGAGATTGAAGAGATCGGAGAGACAAGGCTTCAAGGTGGCTGTTGGTCGAAAGAGGTGAGGTGGAAGTGGCCGGAGAAAGCCATCGGAGAAGACAAAGAACCAGAAGGTTCTAGAGAGAAGGGGGAGAAGAAGAGACCAAAAGAGAGAGTGAGGAGTCTCGAAATGAGACGGGGAGGGGGGTTAGGTTAGGGATTAATTAAGGAAATAGAAATTTGGACCGTTGATCTAATCTGATCAACGACTCAGATTGATTTGGGGGATCTGGGCCGGGTAAAATAACATGGTTGGGCTGGGTTAATTGGGTTTTGGGTTAGGTAATTGGGTTAATTGGGTTGGGTATTTTAGGGGTTTAAATGTGGCTAGTATTTAAACAAAAATAGGCTAGATGTTGAATACCCAACAAAATAGATAATTAATTAATTAAAATAGCCAATAATTATATAAAAATGAAATTAAGTTTAAATAAATTAAATTAAGGGAATTAAACAATATTAAATATAAAAAATGACTAATTATTGAATTAAAATAACATAAAGTGTGCAATTGGGCTATAATTGCAAAATTACTGTAATTAGAATTAAAGGATACTCAATTGCTACTTTGTGAAATAATTGAATTCTAATGGACAAAAAATGATTAAAAATGATACACCGAGCTATTACACATTTCGAAATTATTTATAACATAATTTATGAATAATTATTTAAATATGAAATATTGAATAAACATGCGAATAATTTAATAAAATAGGGAAAATAGGAAAAATGCTTATTATTTTAAATAGTGATTTTGAAAGCTTATATGCAAGTTTGAAAATAATTTGAGGAAAAATTGGGTATCAACAAGGGCTTGAAATTATCCCAAGGGGAAGGTGTTAGGCACCCCTTAGGATCCACGAGTGTGGTTCCCACCCAAATAGTTTTGTGAATTTGTACAGTTTAACAAATAACAAGTAAGGGCTCAAGTAAGAGGGGATTTTAAATATTAAGCAAGCAAGAGTTTTGGAAATAGTTATAAAATGACTAAGTTTTTGAAAAGAGTTATAATCTATCATTTAAAGGAAGGGATATCCTAGGTTTGAAATAATATGGATCACATCAATGCAATACCCGGTATGACACTCCTCAGAGAGGGGCTACACGTGGTATTAGCGCATCGGTCATATCTATATACTACCCTTTCCCACCCCGTGAAGGTAATTGAAGCGCGTGTTGGTCCCGAACTCTATTGCGTGCTATTACCCGTCCTATCATATCAGTCCCGGAGGAGGTTAGGACTACTATCCTAAAGGGAGGTACTAGGCAGACCCTCAGGTTTAAAGGTAAAATTCTAAAGCGACAAGTAAAGAACATGTTGGACTGTAGTAAATGGGAACACATAAGAGCATATAAGAGGCTCAATTTTACCTCCACAGATTATGCACATAATTAGCACGACTCAAACACATATAAGGGTAGTATTGTTAATTGAGATCCTAAGATATGGTGTCTAGGTGAATTCAGAGGATAAACAGGCAGTTTTGTTATTGCTTGAGATTCCTAATCAGTTTGCCTACTGATTAAAAGAACCTGTTAACATTAAGCAACACACACAAAAGAGGTCGATTTCCAGTTTTTAGAATTTTATCACCTAAGGCTTGCCTAGGCATGGGACAATATATGTTAGTTACCAGAATCACCAAAGGAACTGTTGTAAATTTTTTACCTAAACATGTTGTTCTATGTTATTCAGAACAAAGAAGTTATTACAAGTTGATTGTGAAAATTAAGCGAAGTTGATCTATTCCTTTTCATGCATCAGTGGTTAAACTAGGTGTATTAAAGTGTAATCGTAAGGACATGATATCTAATGCACATATATGCAGATTGATGTGTATGCATAACCTAAGCATGGTCTCTAAATGCGTGAGTGTACATCATTTAAACATGCGTTTAGAGAGATTTGAAGACGACTTGTTTATTAGCGTTATTTTTATCCTAGAAACAGGATTTCTAAGTGTCAACATTGCATATTTTAAATATAGTTTCAGGATATGCAAAATAATACGTTCATTAATGTTGTTTAGCCTAAAAACAGGATCTCTAAGCGTATATGGAAGCTGATAACATGATAGTAGAGAATACCAATTATTAGTAGGAGTTTTCTAAATAAAAGTGAGCATGTTGAAACAGTAGGTATGAGGCCTAAGAAACATGATTTCTAATGCATGAATTTGAAAATATAAACCTAAACATAATATCTATTGCACAAGTAGGAAATAAAACCTAATAGTATGGTTTCTACCCTTTTAATAGCTAAGCATGCATAGTTGCCCCCTCCCTTTTCACTATCCATCCCCTGAGTTGTTTACAAATTATTACTGGCCCAGGATTATGAATTACATAACCAAAACAGAAAATAAGAAGTTATTCTATAGAGAGCCTTCAATTAGGCAAAAATCCTCCAAACCTCATTGCCATATGGTATTTCACAGCCTTTCATAATCCGGGTGTGTCAAAGTTCCCTAAGGACCTCAAAGGCTCCCGGGAAATCCTCACACCCAGACTTGGTAACCAGGAATTGAACATGTGCAGTGTGGAAAGGCCGGCCTCGGTGTGTCAGAGTTCAGAGGGAGCTCAGGGGTCCCAAAGCAGTGCTCACACTGAGGGGCCAAAACTTAAGGGTCTAGGAATAAAGTGAAGTGCAGGAGATAAGTTTGAAAAGGTTTTGACAAAAAACAGTACTGGATTGATTCAGTAAGTAAAGAATTTTTCTAAAAAGGGTTTTGATCAGTAATGAAACAACTTGAGTATAAGGTAAACATCTTTGGAAAAGCAGCAAACAACTTGAACAGGTCCAGTACATTCAAACATAGATTTCACTCAGGGACAGTGGGAATTGGGGACACATAGAAACATGTTAGGATACATATTAGCAGTAGAGTGTCACAAACTAGTATTGAGTCTGAACAGTCACAAACACAGTTGGTCACCGAGAATTCATGCCAAGATCTAAACATAATCATATTCGAGGGAGTACTGGGAGAGGGTAGTACATAGTTACACATAGGTTTAAGAAAATAATTTAGAGTATATCATGTGTTCAAGATTACATGGAGACTATACACTGCAATTGTAATACACTAGGGATCATAAAAGACACAAACAGGATGACATTGAAACACACAAGAGGGAGTATACATGCTGAGGCTAAAGGGGAGGGGTACTAAGAACTAAACAACAGAGTATACCAAAATTAGTTGCAAGTAGGAAAACAGAACCATAAGTAGAAATTGATTAGGAATAATATGAATTGAAATACCCAAAGAAACATATTGTTTTGGAACTTTAAACATAAGTTGGAAACATACCAGTTGAAGACAGCAAATACAGAGTAAGCAGTAAGAAAACAGAACAAACTAGTCTGGGCTTTCAGCCGACTAGCAACATCAAGCAATCAAGAGGAGCAATAAAATGTGCGTGTGAGTAAAAGAGAGTAGAACAAGGTATATGTTCATGTGTTATGCCAATGAGAGTACATGCATTTATAGTCTTAAACAGGCCGGAGAAATAAGGTAAGAAACACTAATTTAGCAGAGTTTTAGGAAGAACCTCAATCAGAATCAATTAAAGAACCGGACTCCCTTTAATTAGGGAGTCATAATTCAAACGGATACAAGTTGTTTTAAACAAGGAAAAAGATCAATTACAAAACTGACTTTACTATATTAGGGGTAGTAAAAGCATGTGACATGTAATAAGGACTGAATACAGAATATTTTACTTATTTAAAATCAGGTTGGTTGGGTTTAATTTAGGCTATGTTATAAATAAAAATAGCTAATTGTTAAATACCCATTAAAATGAAATAAATAATTAATAAAAATAGCTAATAATTATATAAAAATGAAATTAATGCTACATAGATGAAACTTAAGGTAATTAGCTAATATTTAAAATATAAAATGACTAAGTATCGAATTAAAATAGCATATGTACAATTAGGCTATAATTGCAAAATTTGTAATTAGAGGTAAATAATGCAAAATTGGCTAATTTACGAAAATAATTAAATCCCAATAGGATTAAAATACTGTATTGAGCTGGTAAATATTTGAAAATTATATGTAATAAAATTTATGCATAATTATTGAATAAAAAATACTGAATAAATTGGAAAAGAAATTTATAAAATATGTAAAATTATGGAAAAGCTGCCAGTTATTATAAAAAGTGATTTTGAAGGCATATATGCAAATTTTACAATGATTTGAGAAAAAAATGGGTATCAACACCAGTGATATGTTGTAACGACCCGACCGGTCGTTTTGAGATCCAGCGCGTCGTTCAGCAGTCGGGAGTCACGAACAACTTCATTTCAGGTATATTGACTTGTGCACATGGTCGGAATTGAAATTCAGGAAGATCGGAGTTGAATTTAAAGGAAGATTCTCATTTTAGAAGTCTTAAGTTGAAGAAATCGAGTAAAACTGGAATTTTGAGTAAACGACCTCGGAATCAGGATCCGAGGGTTCCAGCAGGTTCAAATGATGATTTCGGACTTGGGCGTATGTCCGGAACGTGTTTTGGATAACCCGGGAACAATTCAGCGCATATTGTGGAAAGTCAGTATTTTAAGGAAAATTCCAAAGTTTGACTTGAAGTACATTTCAATGATATTGAGGTTCGTTTGGGATTCCGAGTCTGGGAATAGCTCTGTATGGTGATTCTGGAGTTGGGAGCGTGATCAGAAGTGAATTCGGATACCCGGAAGTCAATTTAAGGTTTTTTGGCTAAAGATAGAAAACTGAAGGTTTTTGAAGAATTCGACCGGAACTGGAAATTTTGATATCGGGGGTCGAAATGCGATTCTGAAAGTTGGAGCAGGTCAGTAACGTCGAATATGACTTGCCTGCAAAATTTGAGGTCAATCAGACGTGGTTTGATAGGTTTCGGCATCGGATGTGAAAGTTAGAAATTTCAAAGTTCATAAAGTTGAATTCTTGCGCGATTTGTGTTTTCGGCGTTGTTTGATGTGATTTGAGGCCTCGACTAAGTCCGTGATATGTTTCTAGACTTGTTGGTACGTTCGGATGAGGTCCTGAAGGGCTCGGGTGAGTTTCGGGGTGGTTTCGGACCATTTCTAGGCCATTTTTAACTGCTAGTTTTTGGCTACAGCAGTGTTCTACGCGATCGCGGGGAATTGGTCTCGATCGCGGTGAGTAAAATGTGAGAAGCGGACCAGTGAATCGCGATCGCGGAAAGCCTTTCGCGATCGCGTAGAGTAAATGTTCTGCTGCACTGACTCGACTTTGGAGGCTCATATCTCACAATATATAAGGAATTTGGAGATGGTATAAAAATGAAAGTTGTAGCCCTTTGTGTCTAGTTTCTAGAAATTTAAACTATTCATGATTTGTATTTGTGTACAAAGCGATATGGCTGTTACACTACAGGATGTCCGGGAAGATGAAGAAGAAAGTGGTGTTGCACATGGTCTGACTTTGCCAGACTATATATAGAAATATATAAGAAATGGGAAGATGACCAACACATGAAAGTTGTACATCTTTTAGGCTAGTTTGCAGAACATTTAACCATTAGTCATTTGGATTTGTGTGCGAAACGTTATGACTATTCTACTGGAGGCTGTCCGGGAAGGCTAGGCAATTGTTCTCCGCGATCGCGAAGCTATTTCTGCGATCGCGAAGAGCAAATTTTGGGCTGTAAAAATTGTTCTCCGCAATCGCGATGAGTAAATACCTGGGCAGAATGATGTTTTAGCAGGTTTGGCTCATTTTTCTTCATTTCTTCATGACTATGGCCGGATTTTGAGAGCATTTCAAGGAAGATTTCAACCAAGCTTCAGAGGTAAGATCATTCTACTTATTTCTAAGTTAAATACAAGATTATATCATGGATTAGAACATGAAAATTAGGGAAAATTTGTGGAAAAATTAGTATTTTGAAGAAAACCTAGAAATTTGGAAATTTAGATTTTAGCAATGAATTTAGCATGAGTAATTGAGTAAAATGTGTTATTGAATTAGTAATGATTCGGGTAGAGATTTTCTTCAAGAAATTTCGAGGTCCGGGCACGTGGGACTGTGGGCATTTTGGTCATTTCATAGAGTCGGGCTGAGGAACTTTGTAATTTGAATTGGTTATGATCTATTGAGTATATTTTCATTGAATTATCGTTATTTGAATAGTTGGGAGCATACGCATCTATTTTTAGTCGTTGTAGAGTCTTGGAAGCCGGTGATGAATCTTCAGAGCGAGGTGAGTCTCCTTTCTAACCTCGTAAGAGGGAAATTGTCCCTCTAGGTAACCTTGTTTGCTATGTGATCTTGTTGGGGGCTACGTACGCACCGAGTGACGAGAGTCCGTACGTACTGGCTATTACTGCTTCGTCCGAGTAGTTAGGACACAACATGTACATTGTTTTTCTCTGTTGTAGAATAGATATGACTTGTATAATTGTGTGATTGGTACTATTGTCTTTGAACGTTGTGATACTTTGCTTGACTTAAGAGTGATAAGAGAATCACGGGATGGGATCGGGCCGTACGCCACGGCAGAGTGATGATTGATTATATTATGGGATCGGGTCGTACGCCACGGAAGAGTGATGATTGATTATATTATGGGATGGGGATGTACGCCACGACAGAGTGATGATTGATTATATTATGGGATCGGGCCGTACGCCACAGCAGAGTGATGATTGATTATATTATGGGATCGGGTCGTACGCCATGGCAGAATGATGATTGATTATATTATGGGATTGCGCCGTACGCCATGACAGAATGATGATTAATTATATTATGGGATCGGGCCGTACGCCACGACAGAGTGATGATTGATTATATTATGGGATCGGGCCGTACGCCATGGAGATATTGAGACTACCAGGGTAGGATCGGGTCGTACTCCACGGCGAGATTGAGTACCATATGGGAGTGGGCCGTACGCCACGTCGGATACCAAACTTGTTTGATTTGAGATTGTTATTTGATGCCGGATATTGATGTACTTTATTATTTGNTAGTACAGTGATTGACTTGGAAGAAGTATACGGGTTGCATTCATCCAGAAGCGTTCCACAGCTGCCGGAGTCTCCCTTCTGTGTACTTACATTTTATCTTTATTTCTTTTGTCCAAATTTGTTTTCGGACAAGCGTTGTATAATTGTATAAATTCTTAGAAATTGCTCATGGACTTGTGTCACCGGGTTCTGGGGATGTCTTGGTATTTCTTTTCTGTACTAAGTTGGTTTTCTTGCCATAATATAAATTACGGAATTTATTTATTTAATAATGAAAATGCAAAAAGAGGCTTCGATTCTAAAATGTTAAGCAGGAAAGTGTTCCAACTGATTAAGGGGTCGGCTTGCCTGATAGTGGTGTCTGGCGCTATCACAACCCATAGATTTTGGGTCGTGACATATGTAGGCATATCAAAAGCCAGAGTGAGACCTATATCTTTCAACTCACTCCATTCGGTAAAAATCGGTCATTATTTCTTTACCCAACAACTCTTTCATCCTTCCCGGGTAAAGAGGGGCAGCTGTTGATACCCAATTTTTCCTCATATTTTTAAAATATACATATATACTTTTGAAATAGTGCATATGCATCATCACTTAATTAATAGACATATACAAGCATTTTTCATAATTATTTATAATTTAAAAAGGTTTTAAATAAATTTATTCCTATATTTTGTTATATAAATACTTATTAATTGCATCACAGATTATTTTACAATGATTTTACCATCTAATTTCACCGTTTATACCCATATTATATTTTAAATATTTTAACATATTTGTCACAATTGCATTTGCATTTTTTAAGGCCAAAATTATACATTTGCAATAATAGCCTATACGTACTTATAATTACTTTAATTCCGAAAAAATAATCCATTTATACTTTTTACAGTATTAAACAACTAATTTTACTTGTTTTATGCACAAATGATATTTCATTTATTTGTTTACCATTTTTTACAAATTATTAATTAATTAAAATTGAGTATTTAAATAACAACCCTTTTTAAAGCATTTTTCGGACCAACCCCAGCCCAATTACTTGAAATACACTGTCCCAACACCCCAGCTCAAATCAAATAACCCCTGACCAAATAAACCAACCGTTACCCGTTCTTTATACCCGACCCAACCCACTTTTCAATCCTGGCCGTTGATCTCCCAAGATCAACGCCCCCCATTCATCTCCCTCCTTTTAATTAAAACCTATCCTAACCCTAACCCCTCATTCCTCTAAACCCGCCGCCCTCAAACACTCCTCTTCTCCTATGAAACCCTAGCATCGTCATCCCTAATCCCCTTCGATTCCAACCAGATATGGAATCAATCGAGGATTCCCTTACCTTATCGATTTTTTCTCTCTATTGGCTACTCGTTTATGGAATAACATATTTGCGTGCCTATAATGGCAAGCCAATTTCCTTCATTTTGGACCAAATCGGGTTCGAACCTTCACTTCTTTCCATCTATGTTCATTTCCGTGTTTTTATGGTATGAATCTCTGAGATTTTGTTTGATTCCTCACTCACCCTAAAATTATGGTTCAGATCTTTTTAGATATGTTATGGTTCTTTATTTTTGTTAAATATTTTTTTTAATGTTTTCGTATCTCTATTTTTCGTAGATATTCTGACTAATGTTTTACCCTAAAAATTAGGGTTTTTGATTCTTAAGAAAAATCGAACCAAATCTGGTTCAATCTTTAATGTTGCTATTTATCCGTCTCTATGCATCTTATTCCTTTGTTATTTCTGACTAATTTCACTTACCCTAAAAATTAGGGTTTTTGATTCTTTATTTTATTTGTTTCTTCAATGAATATTTCTAATTGTTAACAAATTTTACTTACCCTAAACCAAGGGTTTTCGATTCTTCACATCTGTTTGATTCTTTAATTACTTGTTGAAATCTATCTATATGTTTTACGCGCCTATCTTTACTCGTATTTCTCTTCCAGCACGTATGTCTTTACCTATAATAAGGTTCTGAGTTTTCTTTCCTTAATTAACTGTTATATGCTTTCCTTGGTTGATTATTACCATATTTGTATGCTCTAGTCTAGTGATATTTAAACCCCTCCCCATTTCTCTTTTAGACATACTGAAACTAGAATCTTCTCACTACCAAAAACTATATACTGTATACTGTTATTCTATTCTACTTTGATTCCTAGCCGGCTGGAAGCCAAGACCATAAATCCTATATTGTTGCTTCTATTGGTGGTCATTGCTACCTTGTTAAGATTCTTTCTATTTCATTTGAACTAGTAAGCGTTGAATCCTTTTTTATTTATTACCCGTTTAATAATGTTACTATTACTCGATTAACTGCTTTTTGTATTCTAGGCATGTTTAACTCAGTAGATTAAGTGATGAAATATGCTTAATTAGGTGTAACTTAAGACTGCCATTTCGTATTAAGTATGTTTTGACACCAAACTCATTAGTTTGTTGCTAAATCTGTTATCATGTTATTTGCTTGATTCTATGCTCACCATGCTATAACATCTTCACTAATGCTTACTGATAATTAATATGCTTCTGGACTCATTAATTTATCAATGAACTTCTTTTCTATGATTTACCCTAATCTGAATTCTGTACTGTCTTTTGTGAAGCATGCTCATGAGTTGGTCAGTATCAGTTTATGACTTTGTTAATTTTCAAATTTGTTAGTATGCTCAGTTTCAAAGTGTTAGTCTCTGTTCCATGTGTGATTCTATCCCTAAGTGTACTTTCCAATCATGTCCTACACTCCTCTGAATCCTAATTCTTTGTTGGCTGAATGCCAAAGTAATCTAACTACTATCCTTTGGCCTTCCTGGTGTGAGCACTACTCAGGGTTCATATGAGACCCTCATGAACTCTGACACACCAGGATTTAGCCCATAGCCTTCCTTGAATAGGTTCTAATTGTTCCTCTCTAGTGTGAGCACTGCCCGGGGTTCGTGAAACCCTTGGGAACTCTGACACACTAGAGAATTGGGCTTGGTATGCTTATCCTTGAAACTAAAGTGAATTAGTCATTGTTGGTCACCATGAACACTGGCTTTTGGAGATATTGTGGATTGAAGGGCCTAGCCTACCCAGATATATTTGGGCCTGCTGCAGGCTACCTATAGTCTATATACTTCATAATTTATTTATTCGATTCTGGTCTGTAATAATTATTTGTAACAACAATTGGGGGCAATAATAAAATTGGGAAATGGGCTTATTTGATATTCTGTACGAAAGGGGTAGAAAACATGCATATAGGTCTTTCTGCTATTATATGTTTGATAACATGTCTACAGGTGTTCACTATTATTGTTAGATAACCTGCCTATAGGTTTTACTTTCTACCAAGAAATATTCTGCTAATTGTGTGCTGAAAAATTGTCTAAATGTTTATTTTTACCATCACATGTTAGATAACCTGCCTATAGGGATTTATGTTGACTCAAATAAGTTCCGCGAACATCCTGTCTGCTTTGCTTTGCAAGATTAGATACCATGCCTATAGGAAGTACAATAACCAACTTACATTATATTCGAATATCTCTCTTTAAAAATCATGTCTATAGGTTTTAATTAATTGTCACACTCACTTAGTTAATATGCATATCTCTAAGAATTATTAAGTTGTTTCAATCACCAAAAGTAGAATTCATGTCTATAGGGACAACTATCACACGTGCCAAATATTAAAACTGGACTCTACATAGTGTCTTTCTAAATACAACTAGAAAGCATGCCTATAGGAATAACTAAATAATTTTGAGCATTTTTATTGTCAACTGCTATGTAAGTCACCTAAATAACCTGCCTATAGGTTTAAACACTTTTAATTGTAATCAGTAGGCAATTACGCAATCACCTAGAAACTGCTTTTCGTAAACTGTCAGCATGTTTATAATCCAGAATCACGTAGAAATCATGTCAATAGGATCCAATTGCCTTAACTTTTAAAACTACCAATATGTCAATATGTGTGCGTGCATTTGCTGCCTAATGTGTGGAGGCTAAATTGAGCCCTTATCTTTTTTTTTAATGAAAAGTCCAACTTGTTTTGTATGTCGCCTAGTTTTACAATTTTGAGCAACCTAATCTGAGTCTAGAACCATCCAAAAATAGAGGCCCCAATGCCTTTAGGACTATATGTAAGGGGAGGGTAGTGCACACATAGGATATGAGTTAGAATTTATTAGAGCGCTTTAGGTAAATAACTTAAAGATATTAATCGAGTAGCAGAAGATGATAGTCTGTGCCCGCTGAATAATATGAGTAACACCCCCATCTTGGGGGAGTTACGAAGTATTATTTATATTGCACGGGGTGATCCTATAGGCTAAAGAACTTAGGACACCCATCCTTATTAAATACTTCCCTCGCTTCTTTAGACTAATTCACATAATTTGAGTTCGGCCGAGACCCACCGTTGTGGACCTCGAAGAGTGCCTAAGACCTTCTCATCGAGGTAATTTGAGTCCTTACCCGATATTTGGTGACGCAACTAGTAAACCTGATTCATTTGCAATAGGTTCCCTAACGCACCTTAATCCGTTAGTGGCGACTCTCTCAATAACCAATTCCTTCCCTTCTCAAAAGGAGTTGTAAATGTCGAAACCCGATTTCGCGAGAAAAAGGGGGCGCGACAAGCTGAATGAAACCTGGCACATTTACAAACACTAAACATGATATCTTGTCGATTAGATGTTAGGTAAAGTAAAGAACCAATCAGTCCACGATATTTAGTTTCATCAACGGGATTTTCCTTTTCATCTCTATCAAGATTTGTTGCCAAACTCATGGGTGTTCCAATAGCTTTAGCATTGCTCATGCCAAATTTTGAAATAGCTCTTTGGTATATTTCGTCTGGCATATGAAGGTTCCTTCTTCATATTGTTGAATTTGAATTCAAAGGAAGAAAGTGAGCTCACCCATCATACACATTTCAAATTCACTTTGAATAAGAGTTGCAAAGTCCGTGCACAATAAGGGGTTAACACTACCAAAGATGATATCATCAACATAAACTTGAATAATAAGATTACCTTCTGAAGATCTTTTTAAGAACATAGTAGTATCTAATTTACCTCTTATGAACCTTTGATAGAGTAGAATTGAGCTGAGTCGTTCGTACCATGCTCGAGGAACTTGTTTAAGTCCATGCAAATCCTTTGTCAACTTATATACATGATAAGGAAACTTTGAGTCTTTAAATCCTGGAGGTTGTTTGACATATACCTCTTCTTCAATGAAGCCATTTAAGAAAGCATTCTTGACATACATATGAAAAAGTCTAAATTTCTCGAAGGATGCATATGCAAGACGGAGTCGTATTGACTCTAGTCGAGCTACTGGTGCATATATTTCATCATAGTCAACTTCTTCTTGTTGAGAATACTCTTTAGCTACTAATATGGCTTTGTTTCTTATGACTTGGTTGTCCTCATTGAGCTTATTTCTGAAGACCCATTTAGTTCTGATTACAGAAGCATCTGCAGGTTTAGGCATCAATTTCTATACTTGGTTCTTATCAAATTGATGTAGTTCTTCATGCATGGCATGAACCCATCTTGAATCTTTGAGAGCCTCGTCTATATTTTTTGGTTCAATTTGGGATATTAGTGCTAAGTTTGCTTTCTTCTTGTGAGCTCCTCTGGTTTTCATCCCTTCATTTGGATCTCCTATGATAAACTTTGAGGGTATTCTGGTTCACTTCTCCATTCATTTGGTTGTGTTGTGCTTGTAGGATTAGTCGACTATATTTGTGCTTCTGGTTGACTGTTGCTAGTTTCATCAGTTGACTCTGTGACCTTTTCCATCCATGTAGTTGATCTTGGATATTTCTTGACTGAGCCATTTCTTAATTTTGATCTTCATCACCTGAAAGAATTCCTTTCTCGGCCAAAGTGTTATTTTCATCAAATACCACATGTATTGGTTCTTCCACAGATAAAGTGCATTTATTATAAACTCTAAATGATCTACTATTTAAATAATAACCTAGAAAAATACCTTCATCACTTCTTGGATCAAATTTACCATGATTTTCCTTACCGATGTTGTGGATGAAACATTTGCTTCTAAAGGTATGAAAATAACTAATATTGAGACATTTACCTTTCCACAATTTGTATGGAGTTTTCTTCAAGATTGGCCTTATAAGACGCCTGTTATGAATGTGATAGGTTGTACTTACTGCTTCTGCCAAAGAGTTGTTCGACAATGAGTATTCTAATAACATGGTTCTATCCATAATTTGTAGAGTTCTGTTTTTGCGTTCCACTGGTGAGGAGATTTTGGGGATAAGAAATTATGAGTGTATCCTTGATCATTGTAGTATTCTTCAAATGCCCTGATCTCAAATTCTCCTAGTCTGATCTGACATGCATCACTCACATGACTTCTAGTAAAATTGAGTTTGGGAAGACCAATAACTAAATCATGCTTGGATAGTTTGTCTATAATATGCATACTAGCATGACCCTGTTTCTTATGCCATAACCATGGATCATATGACATGGATGTTAAGTAGATATAAGCATCTATATTTTCGGAACCATCAAGAATGTAAACATTTCCATGCCTTTTTCCTGGAAGGATTATTTTACCTGTCTCATCTTCAATAGCACAACCTGTATTGTTGAATTTTACCTCATACTCGGAATCCCATAGTTGACTTATACTTAGTAGATTGTAGTTAAGTCCATCTACAAGATAAAATTTAGTGATATCACAGTTGCTATTGAGAGGGACTGTGCCAGTGACAACTATCTTCCCTTTTGAGTCATCTCCAAATTTAACACTTCCACCATTGCATCTTTCATAGTTATAGGGTCTTACCTCGCTTGTTTCACCTCGTGACATGAAACATTTTCCATTTTCATCGCATTCATCATTTGAAATATCTTCATTTGTCCAGCAACCTGAAAGTTTGTTTATGTCATTCTGCAGAATGGTCATGAAGCATAGATTTGCTATGTCTTCTGGTTCTGAAATGTCTTTATCACTCCAGCTTCCAATGGATTTATTTTTGTTGAATCCTCTAGAAAATTTTCTTTTTATATCTAGTCATTTAGTTTGTACATGCCCGTATCTTCCACATTCATAACATTTTCCATCGTTCTTGTCCTGCTCATTGTATTTCTTGTTTCGCCTTGATGGTATTCTTCCTCTTCTTGTGTAATTTCATGGGGTGCCCATATCCATTATATCAGACCGAGGTACTCAGTTTACCTCCCATTTGTAGAGAGTATTTCAGCGAGAGTTGGGCACCCAGATTGATTTGAGTACAACATTTTATCCTCAGACGGACGGTCAGTCAGAGTGTACTATTCACAGTTTGGAGGATATGTTGCGGTCTTGTATCATTGACTTTGGTGGTTCATAGGACCAATTCTTGCCTTTAGCTGAGTTTTCCTACAACAATAACTATCAGTCGATCATTCAGATGGCTCCGTATGAGGCGTTGTATGGTAGACGGTGTCGGTCTCCAGTCGGATGGTTTGAGCCAGGAGAGGCTAGATTTTTGGGTTCTGAGTTAGTCCAAGATGCCTTGGACAAGGTGAAGATTATTCAGGATAGACTTCGTACAACTCAGTCAAGGCAAAAGAGTTATGCGGATCGCAGAGTTCGAGATTTGGCCTTTATGGTAGGAGACCGGGTATTCTTTCGAGTGTTGAATATGAAGGGCGTGATGAGGTTCGGGAAGAAGGGAAAGTTGAGCCCTAGGTACATTGGTCCAGTTGAGATTTTGAATAAGGTGGGAGAGGTGGCCTATAGACTTTCCCTGCCACCTAGTTTGTCAATTGTGCACCCGGTGTTTCATGTGTCTATGCTCCGGAGGTATATTGCGGATCCATCTCATGTTCTTGACTTCAGCGGTGTCCAATTGGACGAGGATTTGACTTTCGAGGAGGAGCCGATATCCATATTAGCTAGGCAGGTTCGTCAGTTGAGATCGAAGAGTTATCCTTCGGTTCGTGTTCAGTGGAAAGGTCATACTGTTGAGGCTACTACTTGGGAGTCCGAGTCCGATATGCGGAGCCGATATCCCCACTTTTTTTCCAATTCAGGTACTTTTCTATGTTCGTTCGAGGACGAACGTTTGTTTTAGAGGTGGAGATTGTGATGACCAAAAAGATCATCCTGTGTAAATTTAGCTAAAAATGTGTTCCAAGGCCCCGAAAGCCTCCGTTAATCTCACCTCAATGTGTGTGCGTAGCCCGAAAGCCTTTATGTGGAAACTTGATAAAGAGTGAATTTATAATAATTAATTGATTAAAGTTGACTTTGGTCAATATTTTTGGTAAACGGACCCGGACCCGTGATTTGATGGTCACGCAGGGTCCGTAGGAAAATATGGGACTTAGGCGTATGCCCGTAATCGAATTCCGAGGTCCCAAGTCCGATAAATGAATTTTTAAATAAACTTCTTTTCTGAAAATAATAAAGGCTTTTGAAAATGATCTTTGATGCGAAACCTATGTTACCGGGCCCGTATTATGGTTCCGGAGCCCGGAACAGCTTCAATATGGTTATTATATGTTGTCTGTGAAATTTGGTAAGAAACGGACTTGATTTGACATGTTTCGGATAAAAAATGGGAAATTTAGAAGTTTATGAAGTTTGAGAAAATTCTATATATTTTTGGAGGTTAATTCATGGTTTTTGATGTTATTTTGGTGGTCTAATTGCTCGGATAAGTCAGTAAGATGTTTATGAGGTTGTGGGTGTGATTGGGTTTGAGCCCCGAGGGCTTAGGTAAGTTCCGGGTAGATGTGGGAGTGCAAAAAGGTCAAAAATCTTGTGTAAAGGGTGATGTATCTGGTGTCAGGGAAATTTCTCTATGCGATCGTATAGGTAAGGTCGCGATCGCATAGAGGAGTGAATGGGGGAGGGTACTGTGACCCTACGCGATCGCATATATCCTTCCGCGATCGCATAGGGTGTAGGTGATCTGGGTAGGAGCCGGGTAATTACCCTCTGCGATCACATATTCCCTTCCGCGATCGCAGAGCTCAAGCCAGTAGACTTCCGCGATCGCAACCATCATACCGCAATCGCATTGACCAAGACTCATACCCCTATGCGATCGCAACACCTTCTCCGCGATTGCATAGGGCATTTTCGCCCAGTTATTTTTTTAAACCCCAAAAACAGAATACTTACACGCGATTTTTCATATTTCACCAACTTCTTCTTCTCCAAGACCCCATAGGCGATTCCTAAGCTAGTTCTCCTCCATAACAATTTGAGTAAGTGATTCCAACACTAATTTCTTCCATTTTTCCTTCATCAAACACTAGAATCTAGGTATTAAATCATGAAATCAAGGTAGAAATCAGGGGTTTTGGGTAGAGTTAGGCTTATGGAATTTTTGGGGAATTCAACCTCATTTTTGGGTTGGATTTTAAAACAAATGGTATATTCGGGCTCGTGGGGAAATGGGTTATTGGGTTTTGGTCTAAACCTCGAGTTTGGACCAAGCAGGCCCGAGGGCAGATTTTGGTATTTTTGGAGGAATGATAGAAAATGCATAATTAGGCTTTGGAAATGGTTTACTGAGTAATTATTGATGTCAATAAATTAACTATGTCTAGATATTATCGATTCGGAGTTGGATTCGAGAGGAAAGGCTGCGATTGAGGCTTGACTTGCATTTTGGAGCCGAGGTAAGTGTTTGGCCTCACCTTAGCTTGAGGGAATAGGTATAGAGTCTTATTGCTATGTGTAATTCATGTCTAACGTATAGGTGAGGTGACGAGTACCTATATGTTGTGGTCAAGCATGCCCATGGGTCAATTGTGATGAATCATACCGTGTTCTTAATATTCTCTGTACTATGAGTAATTGGTGATTTAGAAGTGATACATTTATGTTGTTTCATGACGTGGGAAGTTATTGAATTATTTGTTCAGTTGAGGCTTTTACTGTTGGAATTATATTTCTGAGCGAGTTTGGTTATAGCTGAGTCCCTTGCCGGGACGATAGAATTTGGTTGAGTATTTCTGTACACTTGAGATTTCTTATTGTTAGTTTTCACATTATATTGTTGTTTTTATATTATCTATGCACGATGGGACATGCCATGCCGAGTGTTTATTATTTATTTCACGTGGGGACATGTCGTGCCGAGTGCTTATTATTTATTGCACGAGGGGACATGCCGTGCCGAGTGTTTATTATTTATTGCACGAGGGGACATGCCGTGCCGAGTGTTTATTATTTATTGCACGAGGGGACATGCCGTGCCGAGTGTTTATTATGTATCGCACGAAGGGACATGCCGTGCCGATTGTTTATTATTTATTGCACGAGGGGACATGTTGTGCCGATGGTTTATTATTTATTGCACGAGGGGACATTCCGTGCCGAGTGATTATTATTTATACACGAGGGGACATTCTGTGTCGAGTGATCTTACTATTTATGCATGAGGGGACATTCCGTGCCGAGTGATTGTAAGATTATGCACGAGGGGACATGCCGTGCCTTTTGTTGTTCATTATCTGTTCCGAGACGTTAAATTCCTGCTTTTACTTGTTGTTACCCTGTTCTACTATACTAGTGTTTGTTGTCCCTTTTATCCCCAGCATGTTCTCCCCGTATATGTATTTACTTGTTTATTTCCGTCGATATTTTCCTGTTATTATGTAGAATTGTACAGGTATATATTGTTGTCGGTCCTAGCCTCGTCACTACTTCGCCGAGGTTAGGCTCGGCACTTACTCAGTACATGGGGTCGGTTGTACTGATGCTACACCTGCACTTCTTTATGTTGTGCAGACTACGCAGCCGGACCCGGTGGACACTGACGGAGGGAGCATTCCATCAGTTCATTCAGCAGACATCGAGGTAGACCCGTAGACGTTCGTGGGCCTTGGCGTCACCTTCTACCTTTCTCTTTCAGTTCTGTCTTATTTTATTCTTTCAAAGACAATCATATGTACTCATTTTCAGACCATTGTATTTAGTAATCTCATAGACAGTTCGTGAGTATGTGACACCAGTTCTGGGTTATATTTATGGTTTTTTTTCGAAGCTTGCTATATTATTTTGAACTTAGTTAACTTTGATATTGTTGACCACCGTTGCTTTAGTTATCTTGTTCATTTTAGTTGTTACTGAGTTTATTTAGTTCAAAGGTTGGCTTGTCTAGCGGGTTCAACGTTAGGCGCCATCACAGTCTGAAGGTGGGATTTCAGGTCGTGACATTTTAGTTGTAGCCTTGAGTGCGACTATTTTCTTCTTTTCTTTGATGAGTGGTGATTTTACCACTCATTTTAGCCTCTTTTCGTTAGATTTTGCTTCCTTCAATGATAACTTGAGGTCTTTATAGTGTGTATTTGCTCGAATTTCAGGGAAATGATGCCATGAAGTGGTTGGTGTTAAATTGGACTGAAGTCGAGCAAAACGTGGTGAAATATGCACAGAACGTCCAGTGATTCCGCACCTGCGAATTCTGGGCCACTGGTGCGACGTTGCACCTGCGAAGGAAGGCTAAATTGTACTAAACCGCACCTGCGGAATAATTTACGCACCTGCGGAACCGCAGGTGTGACCATTTATATGCTTCTGCGGAAATTGATCAGGGCATGTCGAGTCGCACCTGCGAGTAGATTTCCGTTCCTGCGGAACCGCACCTGCGATGACTCTTCCGCAGGTGCGGTCAACGGGCATCAGGGCTGGACAGAATTGGAAAATCACATTTTCTTATCCCCAACTCATATATACTCGACCCATCAAATCTTTTAGCATATCTTTGGCTTTGTAAATATATTTTTTGGGAGAGAAGAACAAGTCTTGAGGCTAGGGTTTGCACACACTTGGATTATAAGATTTCACTCTTGTGGTTAAGGTTTTCTTACCCATTTATGTTTGTTTCTTCATTTCCTTGATTTGTATTGAATATTTAAGTGTGTAGTATTTGTTTCCAACACTTGAATCTTGTTTATGAAAATATTCATATTTAAAGTGTCGATTAAATACCTTGTTGTGATTATGTATTGAATGATTTTCATATATTTATTAAGTGAGTTGTTGTTTCTTTAATTATTCTTGTTCTTTAATGTTTCCAAAGGGATTAGCTAACCTTAGGACTCGCCCATTAACTCCGAATTAATTTTGAAAAAGATAATTCGGGGTTGGGAAAGATTAATTAACAAGAACTTGAGGCTTTAACCCTCATTTTGTAGATTCTACCTAGGGATAGGATTGAACTACTTGTAGCCAAATCCGTAAGTGCTTAATCTCTTAATTGGGTTAGGAATAATTCAATTAGGAAGTCTTATTAGTCTTTGGAAAAGCTAATTAAGAATTATTATCCGTGGCTAATTAACTTAAACTCGCTTATATTTGTAAAATCGTGAAATACATTGGATCGTTACTTGAGTGTAATTCCCGAAGCATCCATACTTGTTGCCATTGATGGTTTTACTTGCTTTCTAGGTTAGTTTATATTTTTGCATTTAGTTATAAACACTTTCAAAACCCAAAATCTATTTGTTTGCATTGCGCGATAAGTGAAAATTCTCTTGCATTCCTAATCGCCTCCATATTGTTCTCTGTGGGATTCGACCCCAACCTTGTTGGGTTACTATATTTGACATCGATCGCTTACACTATTTTAAGGTGTAATTTGAGCGTATAATTCTTCCTGGGTTGTTTTATTGAGATGAGTCTTTTCAAATGCTATAAGATCCCCTCGAAGTTCATCATACGATAGTTTGTTTAAATCTTGTGATTCAAGTGCACCACTTTAATCTACCAAGTTGTAGGAAGACTTCTCATAATTTTCCGAACTTGATCACCGTTGGTATATGGTTTACCAAAAGCTTTTAGATCACTGATGATCTTGCTAAACCTTGCAAACATTTCTTCAATGGGTTCTCCTTCTTTCATCTGGAAGACTTCGTAATCATGAACCAACATATTGATATGTGTTTCTCTCACTTTGCTGGTTTCTTCATAAGTGACTTCTAGTTTATCCCATATTTATTTGGTTGTATCACAACTAGATATTTTTTCATATTCTTCTCCACTTATGGCATCGTAGAGTAAATTTCTGGACTCTACATTAACTTGAACAACTACCATATTGTCACGACCCGAAATCCCACCTTCGGGCCATGACTGCGTCTAACGTTGAACCCGCTAGACAAGCCAACGTTCGAAGTAAATAAAAACTTATTAACAACAAATACGAACAAGATAACTAAGGCTTCGATGGCCCACCATACGAAACTTAACAAAATAACCAAAATATAACATAGCAGTACAAAATCCCAGAACTGGTGACACATACTCACGGACTATATAGAAGATTACTACAAACAAGAGGTCTGAAATGAATACATAAAATTGTCTTTGATATACAAAGTAAGACAGAGCTGAAAGTGGAAGGTAGAAGGTGACGTCAAGGCCCACGAATGTTTGCGGGTCTACCTCGATGTCTCCCGTATGAACTGATGAGATGCTCCGACCGTCAGTGGCCACCGGGTCCGGCTGCGTAGTCTGCACAACATAAAGAAGTGCATGTGTAGCATCAGTACAACCGACCCCATGTACTGAGTAAGTGTCGAGCCTAACCTCGGCGAAGTAGTGACGAGGCTAGTACCAACACAACATATGTACCTGTGCAATTTTATATAATAACAGGAGAGAAAATGGCAGCAGAAATAAGCAAAGTAAGACAGATACGGGGAGAACATGCTGGGGAGGTAGGGATAGCAATATGCGGGCACTGCAGAACAGAGTAACAAAGGAAACGTAAAGACAAGGCAGAAATTTAACTTCTCAACAGATAATGAACAGAGAAAGGCACGGC
>ML289329.1:0-31602 GCA_005239495.1 Nicotiana undulata
CGATCAAATACAGTATCGAGTGCCAGTCGTGCCTCCCCTAGTTTGGGGGCGTGACAATTTAAAACAAGCAAGGAAATTAGGTATATTTCTATCCTAACCGCGAATTCGTTCCCTGATGCCCGGGTTCAACAACCTACTCTATTTAATTCTGTATGCAATATAGAATTCTCACTTTCAATTTTAACTCTAGATTCATAGATGGTATTTCACTGTTAGCTACTCAGCAAAATAAGTAAAAACAAAATTAAATAAACAACCCAATATGATAAAATCAACTTCGTCAAATTAAACTTCAAATATCAACATTCATGTATCACCCATGACCCCAGAATAATAGGGTTCTTAGCCACGCATGCTCATGGTAACAATCTCAGTAATACCCAAGAATACATAAAAATCAATAAAAGAAGGAAAAAAATAAAAACACAAGACGAATTTCGTGGTTTCGCAGCTTTGTCGTGGCCTTTTCTCGCTTCCCAATATGTTCGATGCCCTAAAAGAAGCTTTTTTGCTTATATACAGCGTACAAAAGTCATGGGCCAAAGTTCTCCTACTCCTAATCTGAATCAGCTTCAGGGATTGATCCTGGGGTGGATACTTCACATCCACCTCGTCCTCCATTCTTCAACTTCGCATGCTAGGGTGGATGTTTCGCATCTACCCTTTGTTCCTCCATCTCTTATGTGCCCAGGTGCAGATGCTAAGACAGATGCTATGGCCCGACTTCACTGCTAAGGGTGCACTAACTAGCCTTATTTACGAGGTTGGATGCGACATATCCACCTTCTTCTCCTCTAGTTGTAGCATCTTTTCTTAATATTTTTGCACTCCAAACACCCTAAATCATCACACACAACTCAATTAGTCATAAAATCAATAATTAAACCATGTTGGGAATTTTAAAGATTAAATAGCACCAAAAAGCAGTTAAAACATGAGTAAAGTAACATTAAAACATATAGAAATATTCCCAACATCACCACCCCATACTTAATCTTGTGTTCGTCCTTGAGCAAAGTAGAATCAACATACAACCGATCGAACAAAATTAAGCTTATCGCTATCAAGTCACACATTTCAATTAAGCTTAAGCACCCATGACTTTGGTTAATACCAACAATTAGCCCCTTGCATATGCATTCTCGGACTTTGTTCCCTCTGTTAATAACATGCCAAGCATGCTATTGAACAGTTCAAACCAATCAAATAGCAAATTCGGTACATCACAACCTCAGAAACTGACTCCTTAGCATAACTACTTTCAGGCCAACTTACTCACTTTGAACTAAAAGTTTACTAAAGTCGCATATCCATCATGAAACATGTGCCCTCACCACAAAATAGAGAAAGATAGTCCGCACACTCAAATAAAATTTGAACGTAATTTAAGGACTTCAAACAATAAAATAATTATCTCACTCTCTCAAAGAAGTTCACATGCGCTCAAAAGGTACCATATGCTTGCCCTTAATGTAAATCACTACTAATGTAAGCTTGCTCGATCTAAAATCAATTAGGACTTTTCATGGTTGTAATGTGGGCTAAGGGATGGGTAGGATATATTTAGGAATAGTGGTTCACCCTCCTAAACACTTTAACACATTACATAATCAACTTTAAGCGCAAATTCTTCAATCCCAACTTACAGTTTTCAACTAAAATCACTCCCAACAAGGTTTCCTTTTTTCTTTAAGCACTACTTTAATTTATACCCCACTAGCAAGAACAAGCTGTCAATTTATTCTCTTGTTTTTTTTTCTTTTTCTTTTCCAGATTTTTCTTTCTTTCTACACTTCTCACTACTGGTGTATTATTTTACAGAATAAGTGTACCCTTCTTCTTTTCATTGGTTCCACTCAAAAGTCAACCAAATCCCCTATTTACTTCATTTAGCGCTCATTTCACAATTAAATTGCCATAAGAGGTAAAAGGATCAAAAGTCTCAATTAAGAACAAAAGGGTATAGGCTTCTAATTTGGGTGCCAAATAAAAAGTCTACATGCTCAAAATTGCTTACTAGGGATGATTTTATTTATGGTAGCATTACCGTTCAGAAGGATCAAAGAAGGCCTAAAATCATATTTCAAACCGAGCAAAACCTAGGATTTCGCTTCAACTCACATACCGGGCAAGTTCTAGACACAAATGTACTACATGAGACTTATACAAAAATCTCACCACACATTGGCAACGCGATTCACTTAGGATGTCTACATTTCAACTTTCAATCAAAGCAAGTACGGAGTTAAGCCACAATTTTAACGCACATAGCACAACAGTTCGCACAGGAGTCAAGACAATAAGCCTAAGCGTCACATAAAAAACTATTCAACTTTTTTAAGCAAAAATAGTTCTTACAAACTCCTGGAGAAATTTATAATCCACATGCTCAGGTCTAACTCTATTAGTATCAAACAAGTCACTGAATGTGCTAAATTCAGTATGAGTCTTTACATCCTACACTACTCTAAAAAGGAAAACTATTACCCGGTTCAAAAATTCATCCCTTGGAAAAGAATCGATGGCCAAAGAAAATCAAGGGGGATTATTGCCTAATAGATTAAATTTACTAACTACTCAAGCCTAATAATTTTAGTTTTCTGTCAATCTCCTAATACTAACACTAATTTCAAGAATCAAATGAAAATCTTTTTGTATTTTTCCAAGGACCATAATCCCTCGAGAGGACTGTCCAGGTAGTCCGTCGTCGGGAAAAGTCCTCTATTTTCTGATTTTTTAAATATAATTATTATAAGGCTACTTACTATAACTAGACACAATACTACTACTGAACACAACAAGAGACTGAGAGTTACTACATATAGATAAATTTACTAACTATTACAGGCCACTAATTTAGTGAATATTACAGCCCCAACAATATCAAAAGCAACGAACATTGTAATAGTTAAGTACATTCATCCACACACACACAAAAAAAAAAGAATAACGCGGCGCGTTCCACCTTGTTTTACTGAATATTTGCGGACGCTGCTATGGACGCTATAGGCATATTTCACTTCCTTGAGCAGTTGGTCCGTCAATTTTTCACGCTAAGGGGGATACGACGCATCCACCATGTTTTCCCATACCTGGACTTTTTTTTTTTTACATACAAGAATTAGTTCCTACAAAAATAATGTAATGACCCAAAGGATCATCTTATGATAAAGACATCATTCTGGGCTCATTAGCCTTAAAAACATTTATTTTTATTTATCTCGATTTGCGTGCACAGTCCGGGCGTGAATCCGAAAAGCTTTTATGTGAAAATATATGAAATGATAATTTTTAGAGTTAAAATTTGATTTTTTCAGTTGACTTTGGTCAACATTTTGAGTAAACGGATCCGGATCCGTGTTCCAACGGTCCCGGGAGGTCCGTAGTAAAATATGAGACTTGGGTGTATGCTCGAAATTAAATTCCAAGGTCCCTAGCTTTAGAAATCAATTTTTGAAGAAAATTGTTATGCTGGATTTAAAAAAGAAATAAAGAAATGAATTAATGTTTGAACTAAGGGTGTTAAACGGGTGGGTCGGGCCGGGCTGTGTAGGGAAAAATAGAACCGTTCGGGTTTTGAACCGAGCCGGTTACGAATTAGGATTTACCGGGCTTAACGGGTTTGGGTCCATCCGGGTAAAAAATGAACCGTAAGGGTTACGGGTCCAAGGGGGAGGGCCGGGGCGGGTTAGCGTTAATTGATTCTTTTCTTAATTTTTTTTTGTATTTTGTACAACTACCGTAAAAATATAAACAAAAAAATAATCTTATAAAAATAGTGTTTGAATAAAGGATGCAAAGACTTTAAAATTCCTATATTTGAATATATCATTAAGAATTTAAATTTTAAGATAATAGAATACAATGAAGATGGAAAAAAATTGCACTTATAATTTGCAAGTTCAAACTTCAAACTTACAAACTAAAGTTTACATTTAATACTTCAAATTAAAGTTCAAACTTTGCACTTATCATTACATAATAAATTAATAATACTTCACATTAATCTAACAAACTAAAATATTAAGCATAATATGTCTAATAATATTAAAATAACACAAATTATCTCAAATCAACTTAAATCTTAAAAACGAATTTCTGGAGAACGCTCAAGACAACTCTTCATATACCTCCTTAAACAGTCTGTGCCCGTGCACTTTGGACGAAGATTTAAGATTCCACCACAGTTCTTGCACTTTACTTTGTAAACTTCTTCATTTTCTTCTACCACCTCAAAGTGTTCCCAAACATATGAGCACACTCTAGAATCACGGGGCATGATTTAACTTGAATGAGAGAATATGAGTTTGAGAAATGAAAGATGAGTGAAGAAATGAAGAAGAGGGGGTGTATTTATAGTTTTTCAAAGGGCTAAATTAGTAATTACAATAAGTGTTTTTTTTTAAAAACATTGCCCAAAAAAGGGCTATTTGTGCAATTCCAGCCATTGGGCAACGGTCCTAAACACCTTTAAAAATTTGAAAGATAGTCGTTAAACCGGTCCCGACCGGTCCGGGTCGGGCCGGTTAACCGGTTCTACAGGAAAAATTATTGACCGGGTTTGACCGGTCCGAGTAATCGGTAAATTAAATATGAACGGACCAACCCCAGTAACCCAGCCCACCTGGCCCCATATGTACCGGTCCGGGTTTCAACTGGTTTGTGTCGGTCCGGAAACGGGTCAACCCGACCCGTTTGACACCCTTAGTTTGAACTCGTTGGTATCGCGCCCGTATTTTGGTTTCGGAGCCCGGTACAAGTTTGTTATAATGTTTTAAGTACTATATGTAAAATTTGGTGAGAATCGGAATTGATTTGACGTGATTCGGACGTCCGGTTGAGGAAATAGTGAATTTGAAGTGTTCTTGAGAAAATCACGAGTTTTGATGTTAAATTCATAGTTTCTGGTGCTATTTTCGTGATTTGATTACACAATCAAGTTCATATGATATTTTTCGACTTGTGTGTATGTTTGGTTAGGAGCCCCGGGGGCTCGGGTGAGTTTCGGGCAGGCCACAGAGTTTTTGAGACTTAGAAAATACCTGGACTAGAATAGTTGCAGAATTGCAGGTCTCTGAACTTGGAAGTGCGGCCGCGCTGGAAATTCCGCAACCGCAGTTCAGGTTTCGCGGCCGTGCTGGGAATTCCGCTGACAGCGGTGGGCAGGGACCATGTTCCGCTGCATTGCCTATTTTTCCGCTGACTGCGGTGGGCAGGGACCAGAGGCATGTGTGTGTATATATATATATATATATATACATATACGGGACTTTTTATTATTTTACTGCTTTTCAAAAATAATAAAACCTAGAACAGAAGAGACGATTTTCCAAATTACTTTTCTTCTCCAAATCATAGGTAAGTGATTCGTTACTATTTTTTTCAATCCTTTACAACTTTTTACAAGATTTCATCCTAGAATCTAGAAAATTTTATGGTAGAATTAGGGATTTTGGGTAGAACTTAGGAATTCCGAAATTTGGGGATTTAGACCTAGAATTGAGGTCGGATTCCAAAACCAATTATATATTCGGGCTCGAGGGAGAATGGGTAAACGAATTTTGGTCCGAACCTCGAGTTTGGACCAAGCGAGCCCGGGGTCGATTTTGTTGGAAAAACTTAGGAAAACCATAATCTTGCATTAAAGTTAGTTCCTTTAGCAATAATTAATAATATTAAACCAATTATGATTAGATACGGGTGAGTTGGAGGCCAATTCTAAAGGAAACGTTGTGCTTGAGCAGTGAGTGGCCTGCGAATCGAGGTAAATGTTGTGTCTAACCTTAGCTTGAGGAAATAGGTATTGTGTGACTACTTGCTACTTGTTTTGTTTCTAAATACAATGTATAAGTGAGGTGACGAGTACCTATACGTTGTGGTCAGGTTATAACATGCGAGTGAAAGTAATTCTTGTTATTTTTGTTGTCTTAAAGCCTATCATCTATGATTATTGTTGTGATTGAAATGTTGAAAGGTTAGTACTCGGTTCCACCGAGATGGATAATATTGTGAATATTGAGTTGAGATTGAAATGTTAAATCTTGATAGAAACTATGATGAAATACTAGTTTCTTGTGAAATTCATCTTTATATGTTGTAAATGATTATGTGATGGGTGAGGAAGAATGTAAAGCACGAATGCTGATTCCGTGCATGATTCAATTATATTATATTGTGAGGAAGAGTGTAGAGCCCGACGGGTGATGCCGTGCATGAATGATTTATATTGTGAGGTAGAGTGTAAAGCATGAAGGGTGATGACGTGCATTCTTATTTATAATATGGAGAGGATGAAAGTAAAAGCACGAAAGGTGATGTCGTATATTCTTATTCATTATATGGTGAGGTCTGAGAGTAAAAGCACGAAGGGTGATGCCGTGCAAATTTCCTTTCTACTTTAATTGCTCGATTTCGTTTGTTTATCATTGTTATTTATGTCTTTTCGTTATCTCACTCTTATGTTAAAATTCCCCACAGTATGACCCCTCCCCATTAATTGTGATTTTTAATTCCTTAATTGTTGTTATTTCTGTTAGCATGATTATATATGTCCAGGTTCAATGTGGTGTCATGGCCTAGCCTCGTCACTACTTCGCCGAGGTTAGGCTCGACACTTACCAGTACATGGGGTCGGTTGTACTGATACTGCACTCTGCACTTCTTGTGCGGATCCAGGTTTAGATCCGAGCTGAGTTCGAGCTAGAGTGGACGTTATTCGCACGGAGACACAAGGTAGATTTGCCGACGTCCGCAGATTCCTGGAGTCTTTTCCTTGTTATTCATTTGTTGTTTTATCTAGTTCAAAACAGTTTTATACATATTTCTTTGAGCCAAATACTTGTAGTATTATTTTGTAGTTCGTGAATTGTGACTCCAAAAAATCCTAGGTAGTTAGATGTTAGTATTTGCTCGAGTTTCGTTTCATTATTTCACATAACATTCTGGATTCATTTATTGGATAATATTAGACTTCGTATTATATTTTAATTGTTTTAACTGTTGAATCCCTCTAACATTGGCTTGCCTAGCAAGTATGGTGTTAGGCTCCATCACGATCCCGATGGTTGAAAATTTGGGTCGTGACAAATAAACACTAAGGAACTCCAAGAAAAATAAAAATAAATACGAACGGGAAAAAGAAAGAACAAACTACGAAAACAAAAGAAAGAGCTTGGGTTGCCTCCCAAGAAGCGCCTGATTTAATGTCGCGGCACGACGCAACACGTTCTTCACGCATCATCCAAGTCCTTCGAGGTCTTGTGACGTGCAATGTCACCACCCCAATAGTGTTTTACTCTCTACCCATTTACCAAGAATGTCGCACTGGAACTCGTATCACGCAATTCTATCGCTCCATGAGGTTTCACTCTAATAGCTTCAAAAGGACCCGCCCATCGAGATTTCAGCTTTCCGAAAAAAGCTTTAGCCTCGAATTCCCTTCATCTCCTTAATTTTGGGAGGGTAGTGGAATTTCCCAACTGATAGAAAAAACTAGGCAAATTTGTTGCATACCACATGTTCGACGAATTGTTTGTGAGGTAAATTTAAGCGCCGACGAAGTCTGAGCAATCGAGCGACACTAGTATATGCTAGTGAATAAGTGTGGGGTCGTTTGTTTGATTGTGTATAGCTTTGTCGGAATGTCTTGAGCATGTGGTAGATTGTCCAAATAAACTGAACATCTGGCACATGCTAGACTTATTGTAATGTAAAGTGTTACTCGATTTGAATTTTGTGTGCTCTATGCGTATTGATATGCTAATGAATAAGTATGGGTTCGAGTGAGCTATTGTATGTAATTGAACATGGTTTGTGAGCTCCACTCGGATAAACCTCATGTTGTGCATAATGTTATCTATAAAGTGCAATGCTCATTTGTGAATTTGAAGGGAAGTACGAGTTAATTGATTCCTGCTGAAGCAATGGGTTGTATTTGAATGAAGTACTAAATGGATGACCATGAGAATGATTGGAAGTGCACACATTCTGCACGCCAATTGTTGACTTCTTTGCATTAAAGGTACTTAGGTTCACAAATGGCGACAACAAGCAAAACGTCCAAGAAACAAGAAAGAGATAATAACAAGCAACCGCCCAAAAAGCTTATCGGACAAACAACGAGTGCTTCAAATCCACAGAACAAAAGGAAACGGACAGAGAAAGTGAAGGAACTGCTGACTAGGCAGTTACTTGATGAATCAGAACAAGAAGAGGAGGAACCATTAGTAAGGAAGACTGTGAATAGGGATACTACAAAAACATCATCAAATCCGCCAAGCAAGGGGATAGAGATCGGAGAACCTGTACCGCACCAAAGAAAATCCTCCAAGCAGAGTGACCCGAAAGATAAAGGGAAGCAGAAGGCTACTGCAGAATATGAGTTCGAGTCTGATTCATACGATGAGCTTACACATGTCGACATGAGTGATGAAGATGAGGGTAAACCAATCGACCGAGCTGTTTAGGAAAAGAATTTTGTTAGTGATAAGGCATTCCGAGCTTATGAGATGATTCTGGGTTCAAAGAAGTATATTCCAGAAAAGCCAATCAACATTGGAGGACTTAAGAAACATTATCCAGATTTTTTGAACAATTAGAGAGGTGCAACAATGGGGACCTATATTGAAGGGCCACGACAAGGCAAACCTTACTATCGTAAGAGAGATTTACGCCAATTGACGTCACTCAAGGGGCAGCATTGTGAGAGTACGAGGGGTGGATATTAATGTCTCAGCTGAAGCGAACAATTTCTTAGGGGTTCCACACACACTAACGAACATGTTTGACTCTATATGCAAAGCACCTGATTACTCACACATCCAGTCCATCATATGCCCTACCTGGAAATATGCAAATTGGAAGCATGGGAGTGTGGAGTACCATTCTCTGGCCGAAGAATTCATGAGCGCATTAGCACGTGTGGTTCTAAATTTCATATGCAACCTCCTGATGTCGTGCCAACACAAAATTGACGTCCCTCGATACCGAGCACTAGTGTTGTATGCTTTATTGGAGGGGATACCGCTCAACTTGGGGGCTATCATGCATGACTAGATGCAACGTACCAGGATGAACTACAAGTGGAGGTTGTTCTTTGCAAATACCTTATCGGCTTACTTGACAGAGATGGGAGTGTTATGGGACAAGGAGAATGATGACATAGAGGCTAAAGCTCCATGACCATACGATGTTACTCATGTACTAAAGCCGAACAGGGGAAGGGCATCTAAGCTCACCATTCAACAGTTGTTTGAGCAGATGCAAGCTGATATGCAAGAGAACATGGCTGAGTTGATAGCGACTCGTGCAGAGTTGAGTGCCACTAGAGATGATTTGATTCAGACTCGTACGTATCTAAGTCGAGTCCAGGCTGAGCAAGCCACAATGATGAGGGAGGTATCACTACTCCTGCGTGCTTTAGTTCAACGTACAGATATAGATATCTCACATCTGCTTGCATTATCCACTACTGAACCCTCAACCTTTGCTCCTTCTATAGTCCATGAGGCTCCATCCTCCATGACTACTGAGGCCGTTGTGCCTCATGCTACAAACTCAGCTCCATTTAGCGATGATAGGACTGTGACCGAGCCCCCTATTCATGAGGATGCCATTGCTAGGACAGAGGGGGCCATGATAGATTACATGGATGCTTCGAGTACCCACTCAGTTGTTGCTGCTACCTCCGACCTGGCTTCCCGGACCACTGTTGTTGATACTCTTTCGCAGACCGCGGAGGATCCCTCCACCTTGACTTGAGGAGTTTCTTCTCACCCAAATATACTTTATTTGTGTGCATTGGGGACAACACACGGTTCTAAGTGTGGGGTGGGGGTTATTCATTTTTTGTGTGGATGAATATACTTAACTATTACAATGTTTGTTGCTTTTGATATTGTTGGGGCTATAATATTCACTTAATTAATGTCTTGTAATAGTTAGTAAATTTATCTATATGTAGTAACTCTTAGTCTCTTGTGTGTCCAGTAGTAGTATCGTGTCTAGTTGTAGTAAGTAGACTTATAATAATTATATATAAAAAATCAGAAAATAGAGGGCTTTTCCCGACGACAGACTACCTAGACAGTTCTCTCGAGGGATTAAGGTCCTTGGAAAAATACAAAAATATTTTCATTTGATTCTTGAAATTAGTGTTAGTATTAGGAGATTGACAGAAAACTATAAAAAAAACATTATTAGCCATGAGTAGTTAGTAAATTTAATCTATTAGGCAATAATTCCCCTTGGTTTTTTTTTTGCCATCAGTTCTTATCCAACGGATGAATTTTTGAACTGGGTATTAATTTTTCTTTTTAGATTAGTGTAGGATGGAAAAACTCAGACTGAATTAAGCACATTTTGTGACTTGTTTGATACTAATAGAGTTATATCTGAGCATGTGGATTATAACTTTCTCCATGAGTTTGTGAGAACTATTTTTTCCTTGAAAAGTTGAATAGTTTTTTTTGTGACGCTTAGGATCATTGTCTTGACTCCTGTGCTAATTGTTGCGCTATGTGCATTAAATTTGTGGCTTAACTCCGTACTTGCTTTGATTGAAAGTTGAAATGTAGCCATCCTAAGTGAATCGTGTGCCAATGTGTGGTGAGATTTTTGTATAAGTCTCATGTAGTACATTTGTGTCTAGAACTTACCCGGTATGTGAGTTGAAGCAAAATCCTAGGTTTTGCTCGGTTTGAAATATGATTTTAGGACTTCTTTGATCCTTCTGAAATGTAATACTACCACAAATAAAACCAGCCCTAGTAAGCCATTTTGAGCTTGTAGACTTTTTATTTAGCACCCACATTACAAGCCTATACCCTTTTGTTATTAATTGAGAATTTTTATCCTTTTACCTCTTAAGGCACTTTAATTGTGAAATGTGCGCTAAATGAAGTAAAGAGGGGATTTGAGTGGCTTTTGAGTGGAACCAATGAAAAGAATAAGGGTACACTTGTTCTGTAAAATAATACACCACTAGTGAGAAGTGTAGAAAGAAAGAAAAATCTTGTTCTTACTAGTGGGGTATAAATTAAAGTAGTGCTTAAAGAAAACAGGGAACCTTGTTGGGAGTGATTTTAGTTGAAAAATGTAAGTTGGGATTGAAGAATTTGCGCTTAAAGTTGATTATGTGATGTGTTAAAGTTCTTAGGAGGGTAAACCACTATTCCTAAATATATTCTACCTATCCCTTAGCCCATATTACAACCATGAAAAGTCCTAATTGATTTTAGATCGAACAAGCTTACATTAGTAGAGATTTACATTAAGGGCAAGCATATGGTACCTTTTGTGCGCATGTGAACTTCTTTGAGAGAGTGAGAGAATTCTTCTATTGTTTGAAGTCCTTAAATTACGTTCAAATTTTATTTGAGTGTGCAGACTATCTTTATCTGTTTTCTGGTGAGGGCACATGTTTCATGATGGATAGGCAACTTTATTAAACTTGTCAGTCAGAGTGAGTAAGTTAACGTAGTTATGCTAAGGCGTTAGTTTCTGAGGTTGAGATGTCCCAAATTTGCTATTTGATTGGTTTGAACTGTTCAATAGCATGCTTGGCATGTTATTAACATAGGGAAGGAAGCCCGAGAATGAAAATGCAAGCGGCTAATTGTTGGTATAAACCAAAGTTATGGGTGCTTAAGCTTAATTGAAATGTGTGGCTTGATAGCGATAAGCTTAATTTTGTTCGATCGGTTGTGGGTTGATTCTACTTTGCTCAAGGACGAATAAAGGGTTAAGTGTGGGGTGGTGATGTTGGGAATTTCTCTATATGTTTTAATGTTACTTCACTCATGTTTTAACTGATTTTTGATGCTATTGATCTTTAAAATGCCCGACATGGTTTAATTATTGGTTTTATGACTAATTGAGTTTTGTGTGATGATTTGGGGTGTTTGGAGTGAAAAAATATGAAGAAAAGATGCTCCAGCTAGAGGAGAAGAGGGTGGATGTGTCGCATCTAACCTTGGAAAGAAGGCTAGTTGGTGCACCCTTAGTAGTGAAGTCGGGCCTTAGCATCCGCACATGGGCACATCAAAGGTGGAGGAACAAAGGGTGGATGTGAAGCATCCACCCTAGCATGCGAAGCTGAAAAGTGGAGGACGATGTGGATGCGAAGCATCCACCCCAGCATCAATCCCTGAAGCTGAGTCGGATTAGGAGTAGGAGAACTTTGACCCACGACTTTTGTATGTAATATATAAGACAAAAATGCTTCTTTTAGGGCATCGAACATATTGGGAAGCGATAAAAAGACACAACAAAGCTGGGAAACCACATAATTCGTCTTGAGTTCTTGTTTTTTCCTTCTTTTATTGATTTTTATGCATTCTTGTGAATTGCTTGAGATTGTTACCATGAGCATGTGTGGCTAAGAACCCTATTATTCTGGGGTCATGGGTGATACATGAATGTTGATGTTTGAAGTTTAATTTGACGAAGTTGATTTTATCATATTGGGTTGTTTATTTGATTCTATTTTTAATTTGTTGAGTAGCTAACAGTGAAATTCCATCTACGAATCTAGAGTTGAACTCGAAAGTGGGAATTCTAGATTGCATATAGAATTAAATATAGTAGGTTCTTGAACTCGGGTATCGGGGAACAGATTCGCGGTTAGGATAGAAATATACCTAACTGCCTTGCTTGTTTGAAATACAGGAGGTGTAAATGCATTCTTGTTAATCTTAATTCCATAGACATATAGGTATTAAATTAGCTTGAATAGGTGAGTAAGAATTCGACAGATTCTTATGAGTAATAGAAACCTTGTCAATCAATAACCCAGATAAATCAATTAATCATTTTAAGACAAGAACGCAACACGATTGTTAGCTAACATGTGACCCTGGAATATCCTCTCCTACTAATTGTTATCCGAATTGCTTAATTGTTTTGGTTGATTTCTAGTTAATTCATTGCGTGATAGTTTTAGGTAGTAAATTAGTCACTTATATATTTTGTGAGAAATCTATTGAATCGATAAATTAATTGAGTTCCAATCAGTCAAAGGTTAATCATAAGTCTTCGTGGGAATGATACTCTACTTACTACTTTATTACTTGACGACCACGTATACTTGCATGAGCGTTATTGGTCGCAACAGTAACAAATATTTAGTTACTTTTACAGCTGATGCTTTACGAAAATTGTGGATTTATATATTGAAAACCAAAGATCATGTGTTTCAAGTTTTCCAGAAGTTTCATTCTCCAGTGGAAATGGAGATGAGTCGAAAGCTAAAGTGTCTCCGAACTGAAAATAGAGGTGAGTACACTTGAAGAGAATTTGAAGAGTACTTGTCGACCCATGGGATCAGACATGAAAAGGCAGTTCGTGGAACCTCACAACACAATGGTGTAGCTGAGAGAATGAACCACACCATTGATGAGAAGGTGAGAAGCATGATCAGAATGGCTAAACTGCCTAAGTCATTCTAGGGTAAAGCAGTTCGAACAACCTGTTACCTAATCAATATGAGTCCATCAATTCCATTGCAATTTGACATCCCAAAGAGAGTTTGGACCAACAAGGAGGTGTCCTACTCATATATAAATGTGTTCGATTGCATAGCTTTTGCACATGTACCAAAGGAGCAGAGAACAAAGCTAGATGACAAATTTGTTCTCTGCATATTCATTGGAACTAGAGATGAAGAGTTCATGTACAAATTATGGGATCCTGTGAAGAAAAAGGTCATCAGAAGTAGAGATATAATCTACCAATAAAGTGAAGTTGGAGTTGCAGATGATCAGCCAGAGAAGGGATGAAGATAGTTCAAGAGCGAACAAGCAAAAAATTGTGGTTGTCTTATGAGAAGTACATTGAACGTAAACTGGAATGGTTCAACATGAAGAGCGTTAAGCCAGTAAGCATACCTCTTGCTAGTCATCTGAAGTTGAGCAAGAAGAGGTGTCCTATGACAAATGAGGAAAAGGAGAGCATGGATAGAGTTCCTTATTCTTCAGCAGTCGAAAGCCTGATGTATGCAATGGTATGTACCATACCTGATATACATATGCAGTTGGTGTTGTTAGTAGATTTCTCGAAAATCCTAGAAAAGAACACTGGGAAGCTGTCAAGTGGATACTGAGGTACCTGAGAGGTACCATAGGAGACTGTTTGTGTTTTGGAGGATCTGATCCAGTCTTGAATAGCTATACAAACGCTGATATGGCAGGTGAAATTGATAATAAAAAATCCACTACTAAATACTTATTTACATTTTCAGGGGGAGCTATATCATGGCAATCAAGGTTGTAGAAATGTGTCGCACTATCTACAACTGAAGCGGAGTACATTATCGCTACTGAAGATGGAAAAGAGATGATATGGCTCAAGTGGTTTCTTCAAGAGCTTGGATTGCATCAAAAAGATTATGTCGTCTATTGTGACAGCCAAAGTGCAATAGACTTGAGCAAGAACTCTATGTACCATGCAAGAACAACACATATCAATGTGCAATATCATTGGATTCGTGAGCAAGTGGAGAACGAATCTTTACAGTTCCAAAAGATACACACGAGTGAAAATCCTGCGGATATGCTGACCAAGACGATACCAAGTGACAAGTTCGAGCTATGCAAAAAACTTGTCGGAATAAGCTCTATATGAGAAACTGCAGATACCTCATTTAGGTGCATGGGACTGGAGAGGGAGATTTGTGGGATCCATCCCTATATCCTATGTGTGAAAGTTGAAGGAAATTGTATGCCATATTTGAATATAGAAAAACGGAAGACAAACTTTTCTTATCTTTATACTATAGTTCACACAAGATGTAAGGTCATGGATGACACCACGTGAGTCACTGCTTTGCTATAAATAGCAAGCTTTTTTCAGTTGAATATACACCAACAAAGAGAGAAAGAAAGAGTGAGGCATCACAGACAGAGTATAAAAAATAGTCTATGAGAAAAATAGAGAGTGTGAACGATATTGTGGTTGGGATGAAATATCAAAGAGATTAATTTCTTTTGAGTGTTGTGGTTCCTTTTGGAGTATTTTACTCGGTCATACAAAGTGTAAAATTCCTTGCTATAATGATATCAGTTTCTCCTCTCGGGCCGTGATTTTTCCCCTATTTAGAAAGATTTTCACGTAAAAATCTTGGTGTCGTCGTTGCTATTTATTATTCTTGTTGATTATCGTATCTAGGTACTATGTTATTATTCCATTGTTATTACCATAAAAATTATTTTCTATAAGGGATTTATTCCCAACATTTTTTACCCCTAGTTGGGAAGGTCAAATAAGAGTGCACACAGAGCTGAAAAAGTTGAAGGAACAACTAAAGGACTTGTTTGAAAATGGCTTTATCAGACCTAGTACATCACTGTGGGGAGCACATGTGTTATTTGTGAAGAATAAAGATGGATCCTTGCGGATGTGTATTGATTATAGACAGTTGAATAAGGTGACGATCAAGAATAAGTACCCGCTCCCGAGGATTAATGATTTATTTGACCAGTTGCAAGGTGCCAAGTATTTCTCAAAAATAGACTTGAGGTCTGGGTACCATCGGGTAAGGTTTAAGTAGAAGGATATTCTGAAGACAGCATTCATGACCATATATAGGCATTTTGAGTTTCACTTTATGTCATTCGGTTTGCTCCATTTGATCCGGATCTACTTTTGATTTTGGTACGATATGTTTGTATACATATATGGGTATGACGGGGCCTAGTCCCTTCCTTGTACAGTTGTATATTCTATTAGAGGTTTGTAGACAGTATGTGTATTTGGATATATAGTTGTCTATAGCAGCCTTATCGGCTCGCCTTACGTATTCCGCACGTATATGTATATATGTCTTTTGGACAGGTTTCCCTCACGCATGTTATTCTCGTAATTCAGCAGATGTTATTCATGTTTATATCTTAAACTCATGCTTAAGGGTGTTCGACAGGTAGGACTCGGGCACTCGTCATGACCTATCGGTTTGGGTCATGACAAATGGTGATCAACACATTAAAAAAGCTTTATATCAGTGACTGCTACATAAGTATCAATATATGAACTTTATGGATTTTTATTTTCTCTGATGTGCTTGCATTTTGAAAAGCATCAAATTATTCAATTGAAAAGAAAAAATCAATTGTCAAAGAAATAATCAGAAAATTTCACCAATGCAACGTATGACTATTGATGTCGGAGGCAGTGGAGCTTCTCGATTTGTTAGCTCTAATGACATCATTAAAATCTCTTCTTAAATCTTATACTTGTAGCAAAGTCGTTCTTAACCTTTCCTCCCCATTTTACACTCAACCAATAAACCACAACCCATCCAGCGATTCAACAACTTTCCAAGCTTAAATCGGCCACAATGACACACTAAGTTCACCTGTTATTTAAGTTGTTTGACTCTGGTAGAAGTAATAATTTTCTCCTATAGAAAAGTAGGCAATCGATAGATTTTGGTGTGAGTGTTATATCTTTGGTAGTTTCTTAATTGATGTTGCGTTATCTGTTAGAAGACAATGTTGCTCAAGGTTATATTTGAAGGACAAAGTCAAACTTACCCTTAAAGATAAGGGATAGTTTTGGCCAGAAATTCTAATGTCGACATACTAATGAAATTTTCTTTTACATAAAAAAGTCAAATAACGAACACAAGGAAATAATAAAAAATTTAAATGGTAATTATATTTCCAATTTATCAAATATGTCATTCAATTATAAAAGATAAAAAAGATTGATTAACATTTTATGTGGCAGTATCGTGTTTTTAACAGTAGGATAGATTACCAATACTTCTAATATTTGTACGGGTTACCAATACTCCTTGTTTTCATTACGCTTTCTATTCCTTTTGTTTCAATTTCTTATAAGGGGAAGTGCCATGATTTTTGCTTTTTGCTGATGACATAATATTGATTGACGAGACGCGAGGCAACGTTAATGCTAGGTTAGAAGTTTGGAGACAGACGTTGGAGTTTAAAAGTTTCAAGTTGAGTAGGTCGAAAATATAGTACTTGGATTGCAAGTTCATAGATGGGTGTATGAAGTAGAAGTGGAAGTGAAGATTGATACTCAAATCATTCCCAAAAGAGATAGTTTCAAGTATCATGGGTCTGTAATCTAAGGCAACGGGGAGATTGACGAGGATGTTACTCATCATATTGGATCGGAGTGGATAAAATGAAGGCTCACTTATGGGCTTTTGTGTCATAAAATATGCCACCAAGACTTAAGGTTAAGTTCTATAGAGTGGTGGTTAGACCGACTATGTTTTGTGGGGCCGAGTGTTGGCCCGTCAAGAAGTCCCATGGCCAGAAGATGAAAGCAGCTGAAATGAGAAAGTCGAGATGGATATATGGACATACCAAGAAATACAAGATTATGAACGAAGTTATTAGGGATAAGTTGGGTGGCCTCTGTGGAGGACAAGTTGCGGGAATCGAGCTTGAGATGGTTCAGGCATGTGAAGAGGAGAGACATAGATGCCCCGGCCAGGAGGTGTGAGATGTTAACTATGGTGGTTCTGAGGAAGGGTAGGGGTAGACCAAATAAGTAACGAGGAGAGGTGATTAGACAAGACATGTCAATGCTTTAGTTTACCGAAGATATGACCCTCGATGGGAAGGTGTGAATGAGGATTAGAGCTGAAGGTTGACATGTAGCCGTGAGTTTCTCCTAAGCTTACCAGTAGTACTAGTACTATTCTTGTATTTTCTTATTCCTAGTTCTTTATATTACATGTTGTCTCATTCGTTTATGTTACCTTATTATATTGTAGTTGCTATTGTTTGCTGCTTTATTTTCTTGTTCCTTGAGCCAAGGGTCTATCGGAAACAACCTCTATCTTTACAAGGTAGGGGTAAGGTCTGAATACACAATGTTCTTCCCAGACCGCACTCATAAAAATACACTAGGTTTGTTATTATTTTTGTTGTTTCTATTTCTTTTGCTAAAAAAATAGTACTAGGTTTTCAAAAATTACTATTCCCTTCATTTCAAATTAGTTGTTATGTTTCACTTCTCGAGTGTTAATTTAATTAATTTTTGAAGTTAATTAAATTAGATTAATTTAATATTTTTAAATTATATTTTAGATATTTAAAACTATACAAGAATACTAAAAATCATATTTTTTTAATGTCAATATGTTATAAATATATATTTCACAATATTAGTAAAAATTCACATAGTTTGACTATGGAAAAAAGAGAAATATGATAACTGATTTAAGATCAGAAAGAATAGTGAGAATAAGGGGAAATGGCCAAATATCTTTCTCTACTTTCGGGTATGATTTATATTTAACCTCTGTTATACTATCGTGACAAATTTACCCTACCATTATACTATTCGGTCAAATTTATCTTGCTATAAGATTTTTTTTAAAGTTACCTCTTGATCTATTAGGTATCCAAGATGGCCCAATTTTCTTTTATTTAACTATTTCATAAATTACAATTGATGTGAATGCTAAAGGTATTAGACTATAAAAATTATTTATGGGTATTTTTAATTACCATTGCACCTACTTTTCTTCTTGTGATAATGAGGTTGAAATTGATTTAATTTTTGCTTCCAATCATATACACATCGTACAATTCAGCTGGTCTATTTATTGTGTATTATATGCAACTACTCATCATGTATGTACATGTATATTCGGATATATTTTATTATTGTCTGATTAGTATATAGTTCGATCCACTAACTTAAGAGTGCACGGTGTGTAGGCATTTGATTAAAGCAAAGTTGAATAATTGAATTCAACAATGTAAAATCTCCACGGAACTTCACCTTCGATCACTAATACTTGCAAAGTCTCTATACCTTTTGTGCAACAAATTCATTAAAGTTGAGGTGTTGTAAATACTCTTAAAATTTAGACAAACTACCTAATTTAGATTCTTTAATTTACTATACTATGCTACTAACCATTGTATTATTTTAACAAAGCCGGTAAATACCAACTATTTCGAAGTGAATTAAAAAGATGAATAAGTGAATCAATTAAAATGATTTAGGAGATTTTGGATCAGCGACAAATTGGGCAAAACTTTTGAAATTTTGATGATAGTACGCCAAACTTGGCAAGATAATATAATGAGACAAACTACCTAATTTAGATTCTTTAATTTACTATACTTTGCTGCTAACCATTGTATTATTTTAAGAAAGCCGGTAAATACCAACTATTTCGAAAATAGTGAATTAAGAAGAAGAATAAGTGAATCAATTAAAATGATTTAGGAGATTTTGGATCAATAACAAATTGGGCAAAACTTTTGAAATTTTGATGATAGTACGCAAAATTTGGCAAGATAATATAATAGTAGAGATAAATATGACCCAATAGTATAACGGGATTAGATGTTCACAATATTCCAAATCAAAAGGGTAAATTTGGACCTTTCAAGTTTCAACAGACCATACTTTGTTTTAGGTGCAGAGTGCAGACTGCCTGGGAAATAAAAGAAGGGACATCGAGCGAGTCGAAACGCGCCAGTAAATATGGAGAGCTCAGGCGAACTGGTGCCGTTCCCGTTGCTGACGACGCCGATCGAGTCAAATTACCGAGCATGTACCATTCCTTACAGGTTCCCTTCCGACAATCCCAAGAAACCTACTCCCACCGAGATTTCCTGGATCGACCTCTTTTTCAATTCCATTCCTTCTTTTAGGTACTCAACTACTCCAGTTGTAGATTTGAGAAATGATTTGTCGATCTTATCGAGCTAAATTTAGCCCGTAATAATTCGTTTATTTGAGAATTTTCATTTGTTTTTTAATAAATGCAGGAAGAGGGCCGAGAGCGATGACACTGTTCCAGATGCTCCTTTGCGAGCCGAAAAGTTTGCTCAGAGGTCTCCTTCTATACTATATCTTTGTATTTTCGTATTGGATTTGAGTTATAAGCACTGGTTATGTAATTAATATTTACACTGTTAATATAATTTTATCTATTATAGCAGGTTACTCACTATTTATTCCAAGTTACCAACCGATGCTTATTTATTAAGTACAGATACCAGATATTACCTTTTAAGTGACCTTATTGTGTAAATATTTATTGTATTGTTCGTGCATAAAACTTAAACTGTTATCTGCTACCTTCACCGGGTAGGTTGGTCAATGGAATTGAAAATACTTCTGTTTAATTCCTTTTGTTAGATGAGGGAAGCGGCGGGTACCAAGGAAACTAAATTAGAGGAACTAGTTTCCAAGTGTTAAGCTTAAGTACTGAATGCTGAAAGAAAGTTGCTTTTGGTCAATTCTTTGATTCTCTATTTATCAAACAAGCTAGCTTAAGTACAGAGTACAATGTGCTGAAAGGGTGTGAGGAGCGCTAGGTAGTTGACAAATAGTGGGCTATAAATCTAGATGTTCTCTAAATCCCACATTTTTCTAATTTGACCTAAAGTAAGTGTAATCACAATAAAGCTAATCCCAACCAGATTATATCACCTGTATAGATATTTTGTTTCCTTTATATTCTGTTAAGAACTAAGTCATTAATGCTAAGAGTTGTAGATCTTTTGAGACTTCTTCTTCTCTCCGCATCATTTTAAGCTTACCTCGTCCATTTTTAGTACCTTTAATCATCAATGTACCGGCTACTGGATTTTGAGGTGTGCGTAGTATATGGCCAAACCGTTTCAGACGACCTTCTCTTATTTTACATTCTACAACAACAACAACAACCCAGTGTAATCCCACTAGTGGGGTCTGGAGATGGTAGGATGTATTCAACCTTACCCCTACCCCGGAAGGGCAGAGAGACTGTTTCCGATAAAATATATTTTATATTCTCCCAATCAATAAAATATATTTTCTTGATCAATACTTATCATTTATCAAGAAAAATATTTGCTTTATAAAAGAAAAATTACTGTGTTGGCTAGTATCATGTAAATTTGGTGTTCGTTTTGGAGGGAATTGGGTATTGATATAGTCATATTCTTATTATTAGTGATTTTGACTTGTCATCGAAGTGATGGGAAATTGAAGTCGCTTTAGACCATACCTTGAGCAAGAGAAGGTTTGAGGTTTATATGATAGAAAATCAAAATTGATGACACTTTCCATTTTTACCTGTTTTTTTCTTTTGGTGGATAGGTATGCTGAAATACTTGAGGATCTAAAGAAAGATCCTGAAAGTCATGGAGGGCCTCCTGATTGCATTGTAAGTTCAACACTTCAACCGTATTAGCAAAGCAGTTATTGACCCTTAAGTTGCCTGACAACTTTTTGTTGTTGCTAAGAAGCTACAAATTTCTCCTTCTTTCTATTCTTTTAGCTTCTTTGTCGCCTTAGAGAGCAAGTGCTTAGAGAAGTGGGATTCAGAGACATATTTAAAAAGGTCAAGGTTAGTATGATTTCTCCATTATTAAATTCCTCAAGTTGACTCTCGTGTTAGCAAATGTTTAAAGAAATAACCCTAAGGATGTGAAGAGTGCTATGAAAATATCTAATATATAGATGAAAACTGTCATTCTAAAACATGGTGGATGATCCAGAGGTGAAATATGAGACACTAACTTTGCATCTGCTATGCATACATGCACTAGGGTGTTTGTTTGTGGATGTTGACATGCCTTACAAAATAAACCATCCAGTTCTTTAAAGGTCATCAGATTGTTTTGTACTCCTTATCCTGCAACATTAGAAATTAGTGTCTGGTTTTAACTGCTATGGTTTTTGGTGTATGAAAATGCGCTAGGATGAAGAAAATGCAAAGGCTATATCCTTATTTGAGGAGGTAGTACGTCTTAATGATGCTATTGAGGATGAAGCCAAGCGTGTAGAGAATTTGGTCAGTGGAATTTTTGCAGGAAATATATTTGATCTTGGTTCTGCAAAGGTATGTCATGCTTTTTGATCCATGATTTCTTCACAATCATTGCAAGAAGTCAGTTAATAATCTGAACCATTACTTCATCTAACTTGTATGTTATGCCCGGGCAGTCAGTCAAGTTATGGCAACTACTGATAGAACCCTTTCCATCAATCACTTTGATATAATCTATAGCACTTTTGACAACATAGAATTGTAGATATTCAATGTTATGCCCAAATTATCTGGAAATTCTTGTGGAAAGTTGAGTTACTCAAGTTCATGTTTCCTCTGTTGGCTCCTTTAGTAGTTTTTCTCCGTTTGCTTGCCACATTTAGAGTCTTAATTGGTGAAAGACTAGCTCCTTTTAAAAAAAGTTGGTGACAAAATAGCGCCACCAAGATATTTTACTAAGCTGCTTGACCTTCATTGTCGAAAATGATGCCAAAATATGATTGAGATAATTACCAAATTGCTCGTGAAAGCTTTTCACTCTTCTTAATCAAAGGACTATGGGTATGTTAGATTCTCTTGCCATAAGTGATTCGTAAATCTGTGTATAGCTTGGGCCTTGACAAACTCGCAGTAGACCTCTTGACAGTTCTTCAACTATAGGCTTGAAATCCATAACTAACTACAGAATTTTTCTTTCTAAAAGGAGGGAAAATGTTGACATGCATCATGGTTTGATCCTAGTCAACATTTTGGCTTGGCTAAGCGACCCATATTTTTGCAGACAGAATATAAAGCTGTGTGTGCAATTGATAAGGCAAGAAAGAAATTCTTTTTCCTGATAACAGAGAAATCCCCGAGGGCAGGTGGCATATGTCTTGAAACTCAGTGGATAATGGACCTGCCCTTCAACCCATTTCCACTTAAATACTAGGCTTTTGTTTGCAAGACGTGCGCCTAACCCACACATCTGGCGCACTCTTACCACTAGACCAAAGAGAAAGAACTTTTTTAACATCAAGTAAATAATGAAAAGGTGGCTGCATCTCATGTTGTTGTTTTGGACAGTTTAGTCTGGCGTATTTATTCACAGAGTTGTTCCTTAAGTAGGGCACTACGGTTAACAAAGATTATGAGAAAACTTAAAATTCTTTTGTAGGTGTGCTGAGTGTGAAGGTATTTGTAGTCTAGAATCAAAGTACTATGTTCTATGAAAACCAGATATCAAGAAAGCGTATAATCATGTCTTATGGACTTTCTGCCTTACAGTTTATGCTGGACATGGTTTGGTTGATGAAGTCAATTAGGGGGATAATTGATTCTCAGACTAAGTTTTCTATCTTACTTAGAAAGTTCTCAATCTTTGAATTGATTATTGGGCTGGCTTCTTTGCCTTATTCGTGGATTAGTCTTAGGCCATCCCAAAGCACTGATGATATTTAACCTTTTTATTGGAAGCTGGAAATGATTTATTTATTTATTTATTATAATGTGGTTAAATCAGAAGCTGGTTATTAAATCAGCTCGGACAAATGGGATTTCGGTTAGATGATTACATATTAAGGAATACAGGAAAACATGTATATATAGAAACTAGAATGAATGCAAAAAAGTGTAAAACAACTTGATGAAACGATTGGATGATATCGAAGTGCAACCTTGCATATATGTTTCTGCTTTAAGGTTTTTTTTACATCTTAACCCATAAAGTCAGCACTCAGTACTGATCATACTTAGACTCAGCCTTTTTCATTCTTAGGATTACCAGAAGATTGGTATCTGTGACAGACTCTTGTGCGCTTCGACTTTGAAGTTTCAGACAAAAAGCCTTGTCATCCTGTGCCACTCCCAGGAGCAGAAAATTATTTTCTGCCTCATGGTTCTCGTGCTCAATCTTGGGACCATTATCAGAACATTTCCTTAGCTTAGAAACTATGAAAAATGCAACTCAACTAGAATTATCAGAGATCTTAGAGTGCTTAGCCATTACCAGTAAAACAACAACAACAACAACAACGACCCAGTATAATCCTACAAGTGGGGTATGGGGAGGGTAGTGTGTACGCAGACCTTACCTCTACCCGATGGGATAGAGAGGTTGTTTCCGATAGGCCCTCGGCTCAAGAAGACAAAAAGAGACAATATATTTGTACCATCATTGAAAAAATAACAACACAAGAACCAATATAGATGAAAGGCAGAAATAATGACCAGTAAATAAGGCCCGACACTATGAAAACAGAAGAGTAGTGTAAACACAACACTGACCACTAGCAGTCTAAGACTAAATCCTATCAGTCTAGCCTCACACTGGTAGACTAAATATGCTCAACTACCTCCTAACTCACAACCTTAATGCTCGGCCTCCACAACTTCCTATCGAGTGCCATGTCCTCGGAGATCTGAAGTCTCGCCATATCCCGCTTGATCACCTCTCCCAAATACTTCTTAGGCCGCCTCTACCTCTCCTCGTACCCACCAACGCCAACCGCTCGCACCTCCTTACTGGGGCATCCAAGCTCCTCTTTTAAACGTGCCTGAACCATTTGAGTCTCGCTTCCCGCATCTTGTCATCAATAGGAGCCACGCCCACCTTCTCCATTACCAGTAACATATTGAGATTTAAAGTTACCAGTAGATCAGTCAGTTCAGATGGTTTAGGTTCATCATTTGAAAGGAGTGCTCTTATTTGAGTATCAGGAATATTTCCTAGCTTAGAAACTTAGTGAAAGGTTAAAATCAACTAGACTTAGCAGAGAAATCTTTTGGAATGCTTAGCCATTGCCAGTAACACTATGAGGCTCAAAATTCCAGTACATCAGCCAGTTGAGATGATTTAGATTTCATCATCTGAAGGGTGTGCTCTTATTTGAGAAACTTGTTGCTAAACACCTGTGTTAAACTCTTCATTTGCCTAAACCTCCTCATGTCAAACGGGTGGTACATAAATAGGTTGCCAGTGAAGATCCTTACAAATACATGAAACCTGCTAGAAATTGAACGTGCGTATATACATTCCCCTCTCTGACTTGCATACCTGAGTCCTTGTAACATAGAACAACATGCAGATTCCAATAGGGGATGCTCGGTGAAATGCAAGAGTATGATATCCTGAGCATCTTGTTGGAACCTATAGAGGATCCAGCTAGAAGAAACCTTTCAAATTTGATTTAGATATAATATAATTTTGCTTCCTGCACAACCAGCATTTCTAAAATGATTCCAAGTTTTTGAGATCGTGTAATTAATGTCTACTTTCCTTAACCTCTCTTGAAGCTTGCAGAGCTGTTTTCAGAGGATGGTATGTCTTTCCTAGCTAGTTGCCAAAACATAGTCCCTCGACCATGGGTTATAGATGATATGGACACTTTCATTACAAAATGGAGTAAAAAAACATGGAAAAAGGTGAGTTTCTTGTCATATTTCGTCTTCGTTGGGCTTTAAGTTTTCTGATCTTTATTTTGACCAGGATCCAGTATGTTTGATGTCTGTTCCTTCACTGACATCCTTACTCTTATACAGGCTGTAATCTTTGTTGATAATTCTGGTGCAGATATTATTTTGGGTATTTTGCCCTTTGCTAGAGAATTACTTCGTCATGGAGCACAGGTTTATTTTGGAGTCCCTTGTCGTTTGCTGTATGTAAAGATTGGACGTTTCTTGCATTTAATTAACTGGATTCAAGTGTATGCCACCAGTAGCTGGACTGTTCTTTGATTACATTGCATTGAATGAAATGCCATTAATTGACGTGTACTTGATATGCTTGGTCTGTGAGTTTCTATGGGTGCACACAAGTTAATGTGGTGTATTAGAGATCACTGCTATAGGGCTTTGACTTCCTCTTCTGAAAGTGTAACTTCATTCTCTTTTATTTCTCTTTTTGCGGCATTGATTACATTAATGAAAATGTTTTATCTCCAGTAAAACATTACAAACGAGCTGGGGCTTTGTGTTGCTTGTATGGCCATATCATGGTTGCAGTACCTTGCGTACAGTGAATATCATCTCTCTTTTCTTGTTTCTGTTTCATCAATCCCCTGAAGCTAAGAAACTTTAGGACCTGAACGTATGTTGAATGAATTCAGGAATACTAATTAACCCTAGTTTAATAGGCATGAAGCCCCAGTGAATAACTTACACACTTTGTATATGTAGCCATGATGATAATATGGAGTGCATCAGTTTGGTTGCCGCCAATTGAACAACCGATACATTTAGTAGCTATTTTGAGCTCGCATTGGTAGTAAATGAAAGCATTTCTGGTAACAGTTTTTTTCTTGTTTCCATATCTCATTTTACTACTTTTCTCTTTGCCAGGTTGTTTTGGCTGCTAATGACTTACCTTCCATCAATGATGTTACCTACACTGAGTTAGTAGAGATTATATCTAAGGTAGTGCAAGCTTTACATTAAAACTTTTGGGGCTCTCAGCTTTAGTTTGGTATTAACATGTTGTTTGGGTTATTAACAGTTGAAGGATGAGCATGGGAAGCTCATGGGTGTTGACACATCTAATCTTTTAGTTGCCAATTCCGGAAACGATTTGCCGGTAAGTGGCAGTCATTTTTTGGCTTCATTCACATGCTGCAGGGCGTCCTCCCTGCCCCACAAAGGGTGGGTGTGAGACTCATTTCTAGATTTAGATTGTCGCTCTCAATCAAGGTTTTTGATCTGAGTTAATGGTGGCTCACAAATAATCTTCTAATTCCATGCCTACTATTGCTAGCCTGACGTTTATTCACCTTATATGTTCACAATTTCTATCAATCCCAACATTTCTTTTCTGTGAAAGCTGGTTAATTAGGGCCTCCAAAAAATCAAAGGTTCTCTATAGTCTTATGGAAGTAGTCCCACTTGCAGATTCAAGTTGGACAAAATTGAGAAACCAAGTTGTTGTTAAACAAGTCAAAGTCTCAAACCAAGATCTTGAGAGCTAGTTACAGATTAATGCTCACAAAATTGGTTTGCCCACAAAATCAATCTTTTTATGTAAATCAATAAAATTCTTGCTGCTGTAAAAAAAAAAATGCACTAGGCCCCTTACTATTAGTGACTTGTTGGTTGCCTTTAAACTATTTTTCGTGGTTTTTTCTCTTTCAACTCATTAACCTTTTGTCACGACCCCAAATCCTAACATGCCGTGATGGCACTTATCGTGGAACTAGGCTAGCCAACCATCACATAACTACACACTTAGTTTTATCAAATATTGCAATATCATTTAATATCAACATAACAAGTATGAAAATTTCCTAAGTCTTTAAACAAATATAAAATAATCCACTGTCTAAACAATTCCCCCAGGACCGGAGTCAACATGGTCACGCGAATCTAAGAAATAAAACTAACTCTGCTAATGTCATAAACAATGTCTAGGAATCAAATGCTAATACTGATAAGGAACTGCGGACGTTGGACAGCTACCTCGAAATCCCGTAAATGCTGCTGATAACGAGCGAATATGGCTATTGCTCCGCATTAGTACCTGGATCTGTACACAGAGGTACAAGGAGTAATGATGTAATGATGATTAGTAATGAAAATAAATCACAGTCTGAAGAATAAGAAAAACACAACATAATTACACCAATCCACAAAATAGTAAAATACCACGGTTCAAATAAGTGTATATAAGTTCAAACCAGTTTCCGTAAAATTCTTTAAAACAAGTATATTTTCCAGTATTTCTCGCTAAAATTCTCAAAATATCAGTTTGAAAATTGAAGTGAACCATGGTCAAAACTCAATAAAATATCATCATACATCTGCCCCTCGGGCCATAATCATCACTCGTAAATATTCCCTCAGCACCTCACCATCTGTGAGTAATAGTCACTCAGCACCTCACAATCACTCATGCCTCCCAAGCACTCAGCACTCGGCACTCACACTCAGTAGGTACCTGCGCTCACTGGGGGGTGTACAGACTTCAGAGGGGCTCCTTCAGCCCAAGCGCTATAAATAAGCCAAATCATGGCATCAATCACTCTCAGGCACTCGGCATCTCTCATATCATAACATCCTCACAACATAGGCTCTCGGCCTCACTCAGTCAGACACTCTCAATATGCCCACTCGGCCATAAATATACCGGGTTCTCGACCCAAAAATAGTATTTCATTTTCAAGAAATAATATCAACATACTCTGAGTGTCAAAACAATTATCAAGAAGGACTGAGTGAAAAATCATAACATATCAAGTGGAAATATCAGTAAAATAGCCCCCAAGGGGTTAAACAGATCGGCACTAGGCCCCAAACATGGCTTACAACCCAAATATATCAAAAATATATCAATACTATTAAGCATAGCTTTAAAAGCGATTTCACAACTCAATAGTCGCCTAAAAAGGAATATATTTCCAAATTCCCAATTTGTGCACTCCAAAACCGTGAAAAGATGCAAAGTCCGGAGTTTCATACCCTCAAGACAGGATTTAAAGAAATTACTTACCTCAACTAGCCCGAAAAGCTACTCTGCAACACGCTTGCCCCTCGAATCAACTTCTGAGTGCTCCAAATCTATCAAGTTCAGATTTTTCACATCAATATATGCTAAGGGGATGAAACTCAATCGAAAGATATCAATTTTAAGTAGAAAACCCGAAATNCGATCCTTATCATCTCACGAGTCCGTACATATAAAGAACTCGAAATCGGAGTTCGTTTGACCCCTCAAATCATCCCTAGAATGTCTCATAATTTCAAGCCCTAACTCCACCTTTTTACTTATTTGCATGAATTAAACACTGATATTTTGTTCCTTAATCACAAATAATCGAGTTCTAGGGTCCAAAATCCTTACCTCAATGAAGAACAATGATTTCCTCTCTTCAAAATCGCCTCAAAGCTCTTTTCCCGTTCAAAAATGGTGTAAAAGGGTTTAATGGTCGCGGAAAGTTTATTTAAATACTGTTCACGCGTTTTACTGTTCACCCGAGTTACTGTTCATCCGAGTACTGTTCATGCTGCTGTGAAAAAATGCAGCAGCTTTTCTTCTGGTCTAAATTGATCCGTTAACCTTTCGAAATCCACCCGAGGCCCTCGGAAATCTCAACAAATATACCAACACGTCCCATCGCATCATTCGAACTTAGTCGAGCCTTCGAAACACCAAAAACAACATCAAAACACCAAAATCACATCAAATTCAAGCCTATGAACTTTGAAATTCCTAAATTCCACCAACGACGCGGAAACTATCCAAAACAACTCCGATTGACCTGAAATTTTGCGGGCATATCCAAAATGACATTACGAACCTGTTCCAACTGTCGGAATTCCATTCCGACCCCGATAGCCTATTTTCCGTTGCCGATCAGAAATCGCCAAAAACTAACTTTCGCCAATTCAAGCCTAATTCTACACCGGACATCACAAAAATATTCCGAACACACTCCTAAATCCCAAATCACCTAACGAAGCTATACGAGCCATAAAATCCGCATTCCGAGGTTGTTTACCAATAAGTCAACTCTCGGTTGACTTTTCTACCTCTAAAGCTACTTTTAGATACTAAGTGTCTTAATTTCTTCTATAATCATTCCAAGCCCGAGCTAACCAACTCTAATACATCATGGACAGTATAACCAACCTATGACAAGGCATTAACGGTAAATATAATGCAGATTCTACGTAACGACCGACCAGGTCGTTACACCTTTGTCCTAAATCTCCTTCATTTAATTTTGGCTGATTAATATAATTAAACTAGTTGGAACCCTTTTTTTCCTCCTATTTCTCCTTATTAATTTCCTATATCTCTTAACAGATATCTCCATTTTTTAAAAATATTTTTCTTGTTGTTTAAAAAACTGCCGTCTTTCATTTTCATTTAATTTGTCAAACAAGATTGTATGACTATTTTGAGTGATTTGTGAAATACTATGAACTTTTCATTGTTATTGTTTACTGAGAAAGATAATTGTATCAGACTGAATATGAAGGATTAAGTTGCTTTCTTTGACATATATGATAGACGAATATGCTATTTACTCTTTCTAGTATATTCCTTAAGTTATACCTAATATGTTTTATACATTTTCTGTAAGCTTACTGTGAATTCCTACTTTTAAGCATGCCAATTGAACTTACCTTATTTTGGTTCACACCCAACCTAAATTTACTATGCATCAACGCTTGAGCTCACTCTCCAACTTTGCTTGGCTGGGCCGCTATGCATGTGAGGAATTGCATAGATGTCATACTGACAAGGCGAGTTTTGGGCTGGTCCAGCTGTCATCTATTTTACTGAGAGCATTTGTGCATGTTGTCGCAGGTTATTGATCTCACAACGGTATCTCAGGAACTGGCATACTTGGCAAGTGATGCTGACCTCGTCATTTTGGAAGGCATGGTAAGCCTCCTGCTAATTGATTCTTTTGCAATAGCCAATCCCTTTAGGAAGGCCGTGCATGTCAGCTTTTTTTCTAGTTTCGTATCAATGCTCGTCTGAAACCGCAGTATACCTAGAGGAAAATTACCATTTCCTCTATGCTGCTACTGCAGTTATTGTTGGGGACTGCTATCTCCTCTGTGGAATGATGAGTTAGAATTTAGTGATTCTTTGTTGTTGTTGTTGCCCTCTAAAAAACACCAGTCAGTGATGTGATTCATTCATACCTTGTCTTGTGGGCGTTATTCTAACTCCTACCCTTTGTTTTCTTTTTCTTTATAATTATCCTTAAATGGGAAACAAGTTATCTGTGTTAATCATATCTTATTGCTTCAACTTGACTTCACTCAGTATGTACTGTGACTTAGCTACCACTATATCAATCTTCGTGCATGGACTTCTAGATTAAATATGAGGGGAATAAGGCAAGTTGTGGGAAGAATCTGCCAAGCTTCAGGTTAACAATTAGATTGGCTGCCTCTTTGGGTGTGAATGGCCATGATCCTTTTTTTTTGTTGATAAGTGTGAATAGCTGTGTTCTTAGGGGATCACAGGTTACATTAAAAGTCTAGGGATGGGCGACGATGATGATGCCCATGTGGTTGGGAGGCAAGACTGGGGAATAATATAATTGGCAAACTTTTGCTACTAGCACTGCCCCCAGTTATTAGGAACTGTTCTCCCTCTTGAACTTGTATAAACTGATCAAAGTTTCTTAATTTGGATTTTCACCAATTATCCACTCCTGCAACATCATGTGTTGGAACTTGTCAATTTGTGATTTTGTTAAACAAAATATGAGCATTTGAAATTTCGACATCATCACGGAATAGAACTTTTTGAAGTTTGTAAATTTACAAATTCTCCTACTTGATAATGGAGCAAGAAAAGGGAGAAGGGAGAAAAGTTAAGAGAGATAAGGAAAAAGAAAGAGAAGGATAAGAGAGAAATAGAGATAGGTTAATTCGACGATTATTATTTATAAAGTCAAGTGTCCGCCAATCAAAGGCCTATCAGGAGATCCTAAACAAGCTAAATTCTTGGGACAGTTAAAACTGTATTTCTGATTAAAAGATAAGAAAAGAATCGAACTAAGTAATAACAATAGGAAAAAAAAAGAATCAAACTAAGTAATAAGGGCAAAAGATTGACCTAATCTAAAAGAATCTAATTGCAACCTAAACAAAAAGAGATAATATCTATGCAGAAAATGTCAAATGTACAATGATTTTATCTCTATGGAGCTGCATGGCTTGCCATACTTAAGTAATTGCACATTCCCACACACCCTCCCTCTCTAAACTTGAGTTTCACTCTCAATTCTTCTGGCAGGGCCGTGGAATAGAGACAAACCTGTATGCTCAATTTAAATGTGATTCACTCAAGATTGGAATGGTAACACAACTTCATGCTTTCAGTTACAACCTTGAGCAACCCCCCCCCCCCCCCCCCCCCC
>ML289329.1:31802-58308 GCA_005239495.1 Nicotiana undulata
CCCCTCTTTTTTTTTTTTAAACAAAGTTTTGCCCTTTATTGTTAATTTTACCCTTTTTTTATTTTTGATTTCTCCCACACAGGTGAAGCACCCAGAGGTTGCTCAGTTCCTTGGTGGAAGGCTTTATGATTGTGTTTTCAAATTTAATGAAGCTTTAAGTTAAATAGTTTAGTTAATCAACTATTCCAGTTCTTTCTACTGGACATTTAGACAAACTCAACAAATTGAAGATTCTGGTAAATCATTATAGTGGATATTGTTTGCAACTTTGTTGCAGAAAATGTTCTTAAGTTCTTGAAGGTTGGATTGCAAATGAAGCACATATGTTATTTTCTTCCTTAAACTTGTGCTTGGGTGCTTTCACAGAGTGTGATGCAGGTATTATAACAGTTGCAACTTGATCTCATCCTGTAGTCTTTCCGGCACTCGAGCATGGCCAGTTGCTTGACTGTTCAATTTGTTGAACATTTAAGTATTGCATTAGTTTGATGGAACCATAGTAGAAGGGAGTTACAACCAGGGATGTAACAGTATACATAGTTTTACAGACAGAGCAGTCTGGTGATTGGTCTATCAGCTGAGATGAAGCCGTTTTGTGGATCAAGTAAACATATTTGTAACAGAACATAACCTTCTTCAAAAAGGTCTAAAGGGTAAGCTACATAAGTGATATATTGATCACTTCTTCAACAACAGCTCGATTGCAACAAGTTGCATTGGCTTGTAACAGATTCTTTTATCTGGCATATATGCATTTATACCTTAATGTCTCGGCTGGATATGACAGTTGAATTGATTATCTAACACATGGTTGATTTTGACGTTATTATGGGTATGAATTGACTTGTATCATGTCATACTACACTTAACTTCCATGCCATGTTCTGATGTTTGAAACTCGCGCTTCAAGTGTCATGGTCCACAAGAGGAGACAGCGTGGTCAGCAAATGTAAAGCAACCAAGATCAATATGAAAAAAGTGGAAGTCAAGGGTATGACAATTTGATCTTATATTTCGTCAAGGGAGTGACGGTGAGAGTTTTACATGTCTTTTTTAATCTATTTCATTATAAAAGAATGAACTTTTATATGATGTAAGTCTCAACTTATCATTATATTAAGGACAAAATGGGGTTGCTAAGATTAAATATTTTTCACAAAGAGAAAGTTGTGATTCTTTTTTGAGATAGACTAAAAAAGAGAGAAGAATCAACCCAAATAATTGTTCACCCAACTGTTTAAACCAAAAAAAGTCCGCAAATGTATATTAATATTATATGTATAATTTATGAATAATACGTGTATAAACTAAACACTCTAGTTGACTATTTGGTTATAACTCCATTTTTAACAAAAGTTTTTTTAGCTTGGATAATAAAGTTCCAACCAAATACGTTCTTACAAATTTGGTCTGAAAAAGATGTCCACGTAAACAAAAGAACATGTGCGTCATTTCCTCGGATTAGATCGTCTTGTGGGGCAATATAGCCAAGTATTCACATTTTTTTCATTTAAGTTTTATTCGATTTTTTGTTGATTGAATGTTCGAAAAAACTAGCAAAAAGCATACCTTACTTAAAAAAGAAGAAATTATATTTTTAATAGATGATGTGGTTGAATAAGGGGAGCAAGAGCTTGAAGAGCAAAGTAAGCCGCACTAGCCGCCTAGCAACGTTTTTCGCAGTAAGGTCTAACGACCCTTTAATCCAGGTTAGGGGGAAACTACAAAGATCTAAAACTTTTATTAGGTTAGGATTTCAAATCATTTTCTAATAATAATAGCCAAGATTAAATATGTATTACCTTAGGATTTCAAATCTTTATAGTCTAAGATTATGAGGATAATTAGAACTAATAATAATTTAAGTTTTGAACACATAAACAGTGTCCAAGTTTAGAAGGGATTTCTTAAAAGAGTCATGAAAGCAGTCGTTCCACAAATATATGGTAAAGCTGCGAAATTAAAAAATAGTCCGATTTAAAAGTGATAATTGAGAAATAGTCACAGTTTTAAAAGTAATTAAAATTTAGTCTCTTTTCATATAAAGATAAATCTGAACAAAAATTTATACAAAATTTAGAAAATATTTCAGCATAATATACTGGACTTCTAACATAATATATTGGTCGAGCATAATATGTTGGAAGTTCATACACAAGTACTCCAATCTCTAGTTTATTATCCTGGAACTTCCCGTGTGTTTGAGTTCTAGCATAATATGCTGGAAGTTCATATATAGGTGCACCAATCTCCAGCATATTATGCTGGAACTTTTCGTGTTGCGGCAAAATAGTTGCTATTTTTCTATAACTTTGAAAACGCAGGCTATTTTCCAATTACCAGTCCGAAAACTGGCTGGCACATGTTGTTTTCACGTATAATAGAGTAAAAATAGCACGGGCTAGCAAGTTTTTGGAATTGTGCTTCAAAAATAGCCCGCGTTTGCCAAGTCATTGAAAAATAGCCACTATTTTACTACAACAGAGACCGGTCCGACATAATATACTGGAGATCGGTGCACCTGTATATGAACTTTCAGCATATTATGCTGGGCCGAAATATTTTGCTGGAACTCCAGTATAATATACTGGTGTTCCAGTATAATATACTAGAGTTCCAGCATAAGTATACTGGAACTCAGAGACGTTAGACCCAGGATTTTTACACGATGAGGGCACAATATTCTGCTCAACCAGTGCCCCTAAAGACTTTTAGTGTTCAGGATGCCATGTGCTTTAAATTAACTATTTTCAAGGTATATACATATACATATACAAAAAAAATTGCCGAAACTTAAGGGATCCGGTGACCCCTCATTGCAACATGTAGGTCCGCCTCTGCTGGAACTCCATTATAAATGCTTGAACTCCAGTATAATATATTGGAGTTCCAGTATACTTACGCCGAAATTCCAGTATATTGTGTTGGAGTATTTTTCGAATTTTGAACAGTATTTTCGTAATTTCTTCCTATAATAGACCCTTGCGGTCTCTCCCTTTTTCAAACTCTACATATAACGGGAGTATAATACACCGGGCGACCCGTTTTTATTTTGTGCCACGGCTAGTGTGAGGCCAAATCAAAAGGGAGGGGTTGAAAATAGCAAGTGAAGATGATGGGATAACAGGCTAATGTGAGGCCAAAACTGGCTGCAGACCCAAAAAGCAGAGAGAGAGAGAGAGATTCTCTTCTATGGCTATGTTTGTCCATGTGAGGTTGCTTCCCCAGCAGCACACCAACTTCTTGATTTCATCATCTTTTATTAAGCATAATAAATCAAACTTTCCCCAACAATTGAAACTTGATAGTTATACTACTATTTCCAAGAGATTAATACCCATCATTTCTATACATGCCTTAGCAGCAAACACTAGAGAGCACTCAGATTCCCAAGTCCAATCACTTCCCCCAACTTCCCTTAACGGTAAGCATGAAAAAAGTACTTCATTTTATATGCAGATGCAAATTCGGATTTTGGATTCATTCTTTAAGTTCTTACCGTTCAATTTATTCATTTGAAATTACAAATTTAGAATTCAATACTCCCTCTTTTCAAGTTTATGTGTCACTATTTTCTTATTAGTATGTTTGTTCCGAATAGAATAATATATTTTTATGTTTGAAAATAATTAACTTTACACTTCTGATCTCTTATATGGACACACAAATATTATGGTATCTGCTTATAAGTTTCAACAGTTCTATATATATAGAGAGATCACCAGTTTCAAAACTTTTTGATTTTTTAATAAATTCCGTGTCAACTCAAATTGTGTCACATAAATTGAAACATAAGAATATTATGTTTTGTATCGAAAATACAACTCCTTCCGGTTCAATCAGTTTCCTTTTTCATTTTGGTTCAAAATAAGTGTCCAGTTATATAATCAAGAAAGAATTCAATTTGTTTTTACAAAATAACTACATATCCCTAAAAAGTTTTCTTACTTCTCACATTAAATGTTTAATTAGGGGTAATTTAGTCATAGTGGGTATTTTTGTATAGAATTTAGTATTTTCTTAATGGACGTGCTAAAAGTAAATTGGTCACTTATTGTGAACCGGAGGGAGTAGATTAAGTTCAACTAGTGAATAAGGCTGCATCCCTTTATGTTCATGTGATAAACCATTGTTTGGCCTCTCCTTGAATTCCTGTGTCTATTTTATGATAATTTTTTGAAAGAATTATAAAAAAATACACATGATCTCACACCATAACAAAAAATGGCTCATGTTTTTAAGTTTTACCCAACCTAGCCCATATTGTAATATTTTGAAAGCACTAGCAAATTCAAAACTTGTGTTCTCACAACCATTACTTTCACTCTCTCTTCTTCTCACATCTTCTACATATGCTTCAAGGAGCGGTCCGCCATTGCTGCTTCTTACCCTGTGTCACCTGGTTGCAGTTTGAAGAGTAGAAGTCCACCATTGAAGGCCATTCAAAGCTTTGCTTTCGAAAATAGGATTTTTTGAGTTTGTTAGTTGTTTGGATTGAGTGTTATTCCAATTGAGTGAAAATATCAAAAGGAGTTCAAAATTTAAATTTGAAATGATTTGGAGTTGATTTGAGTTAAATTTTAGAAAAGACGCAAGGAAGAAGACGAAGTCAGTTTTTTGTATAATTATGTATAATATTGTATAATAGTGTATATGAGTGTATAAACACATCTTATACACTATTATACACCTTTATACAAGCGTCAGTAGACGAACTTCTTTCGCGATTTTCAGTTGCAATTCTTGTTCAAAACCAGTCCAAATCTCATTAAATGACTTCAAATTTTATATACAACCTCCTTATACCATTTCTAACAAGTCTAAATAACACTCACTCCAAATTTCTCACAAAATCAAATTCCAAAATTTAACCCCACATGTTTAAGCTTGTTAAAAAATTTATTTTCACCGTCCAAATGGATTTGTTTTGTTGAACTAATATTTGAATCACAGTTACTGATTCAAAAATTAACTTAAAAGGTTGAGCAATCTTTTTTAAAATCAAATAGTAATTTCTAGAACCTATTGGGTTGGATGTTGAATCTTAACTTATTATTTTTGGGCTAGTTGGCTGTAAATTGAAATATGGGCTATAAAATTAAAAAACAATGAGCTCAATTGTTCTTATGTGAAATTTTCCCTAATTTTTTTTATTTCTTGTATGGACGATGGAAATATCAATTTGAAAGGATGGGCTGCGTTTGCGAAAAATGTGTCGGGGGAATGGGATGGATTTGGAGCAGAATTTACAAAGCAAGGTAAGCCGATTGAATTACCAGAAAATGTAGTTCCTGAAGCTTATAGGGAGTGGGAAGTGAAGGTATTTGATTGGCAAACTCAATGCCCCACTCTTGCTCAAGACGACGACGCCTTCTCTTTCATGTACAAATCCATTCGGTTACTTCCTACTGTTGGCTGTGAAGCTGATGCCGCAACTAGGCATAGCATTGACGAGAGGAGTATTGTTGATGACTACGTTTCTGCTTTTGCGTATCAATCCAGTGGATGTTATGTAGCTGCCTGGTCCAATGAAAATAAGGCTAATACCTGTTTGTCATGGGAATTGGAGCATTGTTTGATTGATCCTCGGGAGAAGGAGTCGAGGGTGCGGATCATTCAGGTTAGAGGTTATGATGCGTTTATTGATTTAACTCCATTTTGACCTGTCCAAGTTTGATCCGACCTGTCTATTTGACACCTCTAATTCAGGTCGTGCGCCTTGAAGATTCTAAGTTGGTATTGCAAAATGTTAAGGTGTTTTGCGAGCATTGGTATGGCCCGTTTCGAAATGGGGATCAGTTGGGTGGTTGTGCTATTCAAGATTCTGCATTTGCTTCTACCCAAGTCTTGGACCCTGTTCAGGTCATTGGTGTTTGGGAGGGTAAGCATGCCATCTCCAGCTTCCACAATTCCCCCCAAGTAAGCGCTAACGCCTCTCGAATATCCCATCTGTTAAATTGTGTGATCATCTCAGTAATGGTAAATTCATGGAAACTTTTAGTGCTTTTTGCGTGAGCGGTGAGAGTTGAAACCAGGGCCTCTTGCCTGCTGTAATACAATATTGAATTGTGTGACCATCTCGTTCAAAAACCTAAGTTGTTAGAGAGCACGCTTTCTAATTGCTTAGAGAAGGCATCTTCAATATTGATTCTTGCTTGCCTTTCTATACATCTGGGGAGAGCACATGGATAATTTCCGGAGTGTTGAACTCTTTGTGACGTCTTGTACCAATGCTTTGTACAGAAGTTCTAGGAAAGAGTAAGAAGTCAGAAAATTTTCCAAGGGTGTTCAGACTTGAAAGAAATAAAAAAAATTCCCGATAAAGGGTGTTCAATATATATTATATACATCTAATTGCAAAAGGTGCCTTCGCCCGTGAGAGTAACATAGAGTAGTTGTGTTATTCTTCACATCTCTGTTGCCTGCAGAAAAAGACGCTGATCTTAAGGCCATTGTTCTATTCTATCCACTAAATTAATCAACTTCTATTATTCAGATACAATATGAGCGAAAAATGCAGCAATAACAGTTGTTCTTTTCAGTCATCAAAATTATAAAACTATTGAAATAACTAGTAATATCCGGTGCATGATTTTCTTCTATACATGAGCTGTGGTATCTAAAAAGCTAGCTAGACAGAAATGATTTTCAACTATAGTGCTGTTACTCTTGCCCAATTAAGGATGATAAGAGACCTTCTAAGGGTTCCTTAATTGAAAAAAAAAGGGGGCGTGACGTAGACAGCCTACTCTAATGCAAGCATTAGTGGTTGCTTTAACGGCTTGAACCCGTGACTTATAGGTCACACGGAGACAACTCTACCGTTGCACCAAGACTCCCCTTCTAAGGGTTCCTTAATCTTTCAATGAAAATACCATTTTAGTTCTGTCGGATGTCCTTGTTGCGCAGACAATAAACCTTCACACACTATCAACAAGAATTCAAAAATGCTGACGTGATGGTAGAGTAGTTATAAAGTAAAAATCGACAAATTGAATAATGCATCACCCTTGATAGGAAGGTGTGGAGATCGAGCATTAGGATTATAGGTTAGGAGGTAGTTGAGCATTTTTCTACTTCGTTCCGGGCGTGAGGTTAGACTGATAGGGTTTGTCTTAGATTTCTAGTGGTTTATGTTGTTTTCTCACTATACTCCCGTTTTTCTTTACTGGCTATTGTATTGCGTTTCAACTATTTTTTGGTTTCTTATAATGCTTTATTATTTCTATGGTTTCTGTCGATGGTACTGATATATTGTCTCTTTCGTCTTTTTCGTTTTCTTGAGTCGAGGGTCTATTGGAAACAACCTCTCTACTCCATAGGGGTAGGGGTAAGGTCTGCGTATGCACTACCCTCCCCAGACCCCTTAATTCTGGAATTTTACTGGGTGGTTGTTGTTGTTGTTGTTGAATAATGCATCAAACAACATTTTCTTGACTTGACTTTTCAGCTTAGCTCATTTCCAATGTAGTTTGTAGTAGTTTCATGCTTGCAATCTACTGCAATTGAACTTAATTTCTAGGGAATTAGTAATCTGGGAAAAATTGACTTGCAATGTCTGGTAAATAAATAGCATGTTAGCATGTCAGCATCAGAAGGAATAAGTAATGGAGAGTTCTGAATTACACTGCCAGAAAGTTCAAGAGCTTGTCGATGGAAGCACCAGGAAGACAGTAAGAGATGAATTAGATCTTGTTTTGCTCCCAAGGCAACTCTGGTGTTGTTTGAAAGACATTTCAGGTGGCGAAACTTGCTGCGAAGTTGGCTGGCTGTTCGAAAAGGGACGTGCCATGACATCCAAATGCATATTCTCTGATGATGGGAAGTTAAAGGCAAGTAATTTTCTTATTGTTTCTCCTAATAAGGAAACTTTTTTGGTTATTTATTCTCAGTTTTGGTTTTCGCTTATACTGCTGGTGCAAGTGCACGGATAGCCATTCTCAGGAATGCTATTTTAGATTTAGCCAGTATTTTATTTTGTCCTGAAATTTTTGAACTAAAAATCTTAAATTCAGGACAACTCAGGACATTTTTTACCTGAAAAAATAAACTGAGAAATTAAAATCCATAACGCGCCGACTAATTCTTAAATACAGCCCTTTAGAGTGACTACCTCGTCATTTCTACTATACTGCTTCCATATTGTTGATATTTTATGATGGCATATTAATGCGAATATAATTCAAGTCCGTCACCACATCTTATGTGGTATTTCTACTATACTGTTAGCCACTTTTTAATGTGGTATTTAGTTTTTGTCCAGCATTAAAAAATATTGAGCAAAAATAGTCACTGCTCTATTACGAAAAGATGGTTTTACCCTTTCTTCATGATTGTTGTGTAAGTATTAAGGACATTATGTCCTTAATATTTACACAACACTCATGAAGTTAAGGACATGTTGTCCAAAAGTTTAACGACAGAAGGTGCAAATACAGGGCACTTTGTCCTTAATATATACATAACATTCATGAAGTTAAGAACATCATGTTCTTAATATATACACAACACTCATGAAGTTAAGGACACTATGTTCTTAACATTTACACTGCACACATGAAGGTAAGAATACTATGTCCTTAACATTTGCATTGCACATATGAAGTTAAGGACATGATGTCCTAAAGTTTAGCAACAGAAGGTGCAAATACCGTGCACTTTGTCCTTAATATTTACATAACACTTATGAAGTTAAGGACATCATGTCCTTAATATTTACACTGCACATATGAAGTTAAGGACAGGATGTCCTAAAGTTTAAAACAGAAGGTGCTAATTCAGGATACTTTGTGCTTAATATTTATACAACACTCGTGAAGTTAAGGACACCATGTCTAGCACAGGGGCATTTTCGTCCGGACGGGTAAAAGTTTATTAAAGCATTGGCTAAAGAGTAAGTACATTATAAACAGTGGCTAAGAGTAAATACAGATTTTATTAGTGGCTAACCGTGAGCTTCCCCCATTTCTACATAGTTTTGCTCTGCGGAGAAGTATATTAACAAGCCTTTTTCTTTAATTGAAATGGATACAAGTTCCAATGACTTGCTCGATCTGACACTTAATTCTGATTATTCTTCAGGAAATTGCTATAGCATGTGAAAGTGCTGCATCTGCAGAGTAGGCACAGTTACATGCAACATTGCGCAGCAATAGCAAAAGCTACATGGCAAAAACAGTACGAACACAATTGTTCAATTATCCTTTCCCAGAAGTAATTTGTGGATGGGAAATATTTAATTGTATGTTCGTATATTCAACATGGTTTTACTCACGAGTGACAACCATTCTCTGTATAGTATTGGTCCGAGATGAGCTCGTAAAAAGAGCCGACATAATAGGAAATATTTAATGGTATGATCAACATGATTTTGTTCACGAGTGACAATAATATAACCGATTCCAACTTGCTATTGTTGTAAGTCTTGTGGTACAATCATCCTTTGCTCCTGACTTGCATTAGTTCTTAAACCAAAAAATATGCCTGTCTCGAACAAAGTTAAAATTCTCCGATAAAGAAGAACATACAGATTCCATTATTTACTATAAAGCCTCAAAATAAATAACATAAATTATACAAAGAGCGAAAATCATTCACGGAATAAGATACATAAGATAAACAACCTAGTTTAACAATTTGAAGCAAGAATGAAACTCATCGACTAAAGAACACATTAGTTGGATCATTTTTCACACACTAACGACTATAAATCTCACAACAATTCGTGGAGGCAAATTGCAGTCCGACAGTCATTGACTCATCTTCTTCTACTCAAACTGGATGTTACTGTCAGAACTAGGTAGGGGACACCATGTTATCAAGAAAGTGTATTGCCTTCCGTCTCTTCTCTGTACACAACCTGAGAACTAGCCAGTACCAGAAATTAGAATCTTCTTTTACAGAATACATGATCAACACCAATCTTCATTTTATTTGCAATGAAGTCCAGATATTCATAAAAAACATTTTCAAAATCTTCAAATATACCTAAGAGAAGAGTTGTCCATCGTCGAACCCAAAGAAATACATGACTTAATATTCATTACTTCTTCTAGGAGAACTAAGAAAGTTAATAGTTATGTAGTTTTTCCCAAGGAGGAGATAATTGTTCATTGCTTCTTGTAAAGGACAAATGGACTTAGATCTCAACAATTCAATCAGAGTCAAAGAAAGCGCGGAAAATTTAGCTCTAATTGAAACCTGTAAACCTAACAATTCTATCAATATTGAGGGAGAATACAAGAGGGCTTTTCACTAATACTCGATCTTTTAGTGGAAACTGGCTAAGATAATATTCAAGATGTCTTTATTGAAGAAAACATTCAAATGCATAAGAAAAGGTGCAAACTAAGAAAGAACTGAACCTACAACTCAACACCAATTCGCTGAATCCAATGTATTCCTGACGTGATATCACAGTATATACAGGGAATGGATAAGCCTAGAAGCAGTTTAATTCAAGATCAAACATAACTGTTCACCAAGCCACCAGTTTTGTGATGCCTCCAATAATATAAACTCCGTAGAAACCTAGACTACCACGCGGGTTCTATTCTCAAATTTTCGCTCATACCTCATGGATGCTCCACCAAGCATGTTAAGTTGCAAATCTGGATGATGCAGGATGTTACATTTCACATCATCATCTACCAAAAGAAGAACCAAGAGCTTTTTCCTTTTCGATAAGAGGGTGGATATAGCAGACCGATATATGGAATCCATATAGCCGACCCCAACTAGTTTGAGATTGAGCCCTAGTTGATTGACTGATCTACTGAAAAGTTCTCATCACTCTTCTTTTACACTTTTGAAATTGGGGCAAGTGTTCTTTTCCAGATCTACCGAAGCCACCTACAAGCCTGAGTCAGTCCCAAAATGAGGTTAAGCTCCTGATAAAGCACAACATTTTTTGGGGTAGTCTCGCCTAAGATGAAAGAAAGAAAGCCAATCTCAGCCCTAAAGTCCCGTCCTCACTGTATCTTCCTTTAATTCATGTATTCTCATATTGCATTAGAGTAGGATGCCTACATTACACCCCATTAGATTGTGGCCCTTCTCCGGACCTTGCGTAAACGCAGGATGCTCCCTGCACTGGGCTGCCCTTTTTTGCCTCGTATTGTACTATTCCTGGTCTGAACTGTGTCATTTTGTTCTCCAGTCTCAAAATGAAACATCAAGAGGTAGATACATCCCACTACACTCTCCCCACTAGCTGATTTCTAACCGCTTTCCATACCTTTTCCTCTCCCTGTCCAATTATGAGCTCCACATTGTGACCATTTCAAGCCAACTAAACAAACCATAGGTCTAACAATACTGATCAGAACGGTGGTCACTTCAATTGAATATCTGAAAAGTTCATGTATTCTCATATTGCATTAGAGTAGGATGCCTACATTACACCCCATTAGGTTGTGGCCCTTCTCCGGACCTTGCGTAAACGCAGGATGCTCCCTGCACTGGGCTGCCCTTTTTTGCCTCGTATAGTACTATTCCTGGTCTGAACTGTGTCATTTTGTTCTCCAGTCTCAAAATGAAACATCAAGAGGTAGATACATCCCACTACACTCTCCCCACTAGCTGATTTCTAACCGCTTTCCATACCTTTTCCTCTCCCTGTCCAATTATGAGCTCCACATTGTGACCATTTCAAGCCAACTAAACAAACCATAGGTCTAACAATACTGATCAGAACGGTGGTCACTTCAATTGAATATCCAAATTGGGATACTGGGAACAGTATAATCTCGTAATTAGGAAGCACACCATGTTAAACGTACATCTCACAGAACTCCAAAGGTTCAATCAAATTTCCTTGGCAACTTCCACTACAATATAGTGAATAGCCGAACCAAAGAGCTGTCAAACCTTGGCCCTAGGAACTCCTATATCAGACCTTGATGCAGCGACTCAAGCATTATTAAAGGAGGTGCAAGGCTGACAGAAGTAGCAAAACAACCACAATATGCACCACTGCCAATTGAAAAACAAGTTCCAGTCATTTATGCAGCTAACCATGGGTTCTGTGATCCAATGCCACTAGACAGAATTTCTCAATGTGAGAGAGCCATTGCAAATAGTATAAAACCAGCCCCTGTTGCATTGTTAATCAATTAAGTCAATAAGAAACTCCCACTAACGCTTCTTCTTCTTTCAGGTCTCAATCCAAAAAATCTACCCAATCCTTTTGCAAATATATGTAGGACAGTCTAACCATAGTGCACAAACTTAATTTTGCTGAAGACGGCAAAATCATTGGTGGAGGAAAAGACTTAAATCCAAAAGTTAAAAGAACCCTAAAGGTAAAATGAGTACATGCCTTTCCAATTCAGTTTCTTAAGTAGAAAAGAACATTTAAAGATTTTTCATAAGTTCACCAAACACAAGGTAAGCAGTAATATGATGCACCTTCATTATTACGTGGTATAAGTTCCTAATTGTCCCAAGTTTTGCGCATCCACCAAATTGGGTTACTTGAAAAGGATGGCAGGAACATACCTACTAGAGATGTGTCTGTCTGAGAAGCTAATGAGCTCCCGGTGCATCTCTCATGCTCAAATTCAGACTATTTCGCATTGTTCGTCTCCCTACACCACATGGATTTCCTTTTTGCATCATAGCAACAAATTCTCCATAATCAATTCGTCCATCCTGAAGAAGTGCACCAGGAAACAGATTACTTTATATGAGGAAGGACAAATATAAATACCAAAAGAACCATTCCATGCATATAAATCATAGATTTTTCAGAGATGATTTTGCCTACAGTGAGGCGCAAACTTTAATGGCTTATATTATTGGGTTTTGCCTGCATGAGGCTGCATGGAGGCACTTCTACACACAAAAAAAATAAAAAAATAAAAAATAAAAAAAATGGAATTGAACCGAGGGTCTATCGAAAATAGTTGCTCCACCTTCACAAGGTAGGGATAAGGTCTACATACTATCCTCCCCAGACCTCACTTGTGGGATTACACTTCACTTATGGGATTACACTGGGTTTGTTGTTGTTGTTGTATAGTTTGTTTGGCCAAACTATTTGAGAAAGGCATGTTTGGCCTAACTTTTGGGAAGCCAAAAGCATTTTTGTAGGAGATTGGAGGTGTTCGGGCAAAAAGGAAAAGTGCTTTGAGCAGCAACAAAAGCAGTTTTCCTGTTGTAGGGAAAGGAGCTACATATCCTTATCAACAATTTTTATTCACAAAACTACCTTTTTTTTAATAAAGATTCACACAATTACCCCTTATTGATTTTGAAAAGGAAATCAACCATTACAACGAGGTCCCTTATCCTTTTTGATGAAGGAATTTTCACCATTTTCTCCCCAGCTCCTTTACTTATCACCAAATCTCGAACAAAAGATGACATATTTTAATTAAATAAAATTGAAAGCTTAATCAAAGTCTCCAATAATGAATAATTAAAACCTTTTTTCTTTTTAAAATATTAATTGTGAAGTAAATTTTTACATGTTTTTTCATTATTTGACCGTTGACAACACTTCTTAAAAAAGCAATAATGAATAATCACAGATGTCGCGTATGCTATTAAAGCACTTCAGCTTCATATTTAGTACCAAAAGATATATTTATGTTCTACAGTTTCTGACTTACATTATCCTGATCAACTTCTCTTATAATATCCTCAAAGTAAACATCTGTAATGTTATGCTCTATACACGCTTGCTGCACCTCATCAACCGTTATATAACCACTTCCATCCTTGTCAAAATATTGAAATGCTGCCATGAGATGTTCCTCGCGCTCCAATTTATTAAGATGAACAGTTGCCGCAATGAATTCTCCGTAGTCAATAGTCCCACTATTGTCCACATCAGCCTGAAATTGTGAGTATTATTATAGCTACATCAATGGCCTTAGAGAGTTTAAAAGGAGCTTTGCATGAACCTCATAGAAACGCATGTTTAGAGTTGAGAGGCAATAAAAACATCAACAGATAAATCATGTGGACAGAATCAAGGGATTGTACAATAAAGTCACGGTGTTTATAATGAGGCATATGAAGAGAGTCCAAGTCAGAGTTTAGGCCCAACAGTTTTCAGGAACTTGTCACACATAAAAGAAACGCAGAGTACCTTGCCGATGAGCTTCAGTTCAGTAACTACAGAAGTACTCAAATAATTTAACATGTGAAAGAGCCAAAATTCCAATTGAACTCTCCTCTTTCCAAACAGATCGAATTTACCATCACTACCCTGTGCCATTCTACATAGATGAAGATTCTAATCTTCCTTGGCAGATAGTCACGTCATTAACTTGAGAAAGATGCTGGAAACATATGCAATCACTTTGCAATAAAGATTGCCTTACCGCATTCATAAGTTCCCGTATCTCTGTATCCTTTAATGTAGAGCCATATTTTCTCAACCCAGCTTTTAGTTCATCAAATGTAATTGCACCACTATTATCTGTATCCATGGCCTTAAACATCTCTCTCAGACCAGCAATCTCTTCTTCTGACAAGCTTTCAGCAATCACCTGGAAGCAGAAAGAATATGTGAAGCTTCACAAATATTTCAATTACATATCCAGCAACCCAGAGGGAACACAATAAACTGTGTCACAAATATTATATTGGGTTTGATTGGACATGAAAGAACCTGAGTTTTACAATATTACTTTAAGCATAGATCTACAATCAGATTAGAACACATACCCGCAAAGCCATCTTTTTTAACTTGTTCATAGCAGAGAACTGTTTAAGGCGAGAAAGTACTGCAGGATCCAGTGCTCTATCAGGAGCGACACCATTTTCGCAAATCCAAGGATGACCTGCAGAAAGTTAGAGGATATTGTAATATAAACATTAGTTCATTCACCTGCATATTGACATAGATGTACGCACAGGTATACTATACAGATGCAATTTGAGAATAAATGAAGCTAAACAAAAATATTCCATCAACTGAAAAAACAAAATGTTGCTATTACTTAATAAGGTAAACATACACAATACTTCATGAGCAGTTAACCGCTCCGACGGCTGCATGCACAACATCTTCCGGATAAGATCTTTTGCGCTCTCAGATATCAACGGCCAAGGGTCTGATTCAAAATCAATGTGCCCTTTCAGAACTGCGTCAAATATCCCCTGCTGCGTTTCTGTAGAATTCAGATTGTGACTTTTATGGAGATGGAAATCCGAAAATGGATAACATACACTTTAGGACTACTACATACCAGCCCAAAATGGTGGAACACCACTTAGCAGTATGTATAGTATGACCCCTGCTGTCCACACATCTGCTTCAGGACCATAATGCTTCAAAAGCACCTCAGGAGCCACATAATATGGACTACCAACAACATCCTTAAATATTTGGCCTGCGGGAGCAAACAACAAGTACCATTCAACCAACATAACAATACAAGGAAATGATAGAATAAGTGTATGCTAACGAATCAATGTCTCATAAACCAATATTTACTGATCTCCCAAATAGTGACAAGTTAGGGATATAAGTGTCCCGAAGAATGCACTTTAGTAATGGATATAGCATCAAGATAGAAAACACAGCCACGCATAAACTATTCTCGAGGGATATAAGAGGCCACGCCTGTATAAATATGCAGTTACAAATAATCCAACTAAAGTATTAAGAATTAGACCAGAGTTGAATCCAAACAGAAAAGCATCAATCATTTTTATTTGTTTGAAAGGAACAAAAAAGATCCAAATCGACATGAATCTCGATGACAATTAACAACAATAGACAAATTGGTAACATAAGTAAATACAGAATACACATAACCTCACAGAAAGATTTCGTTTTTATGAAGTGTCATTTTAAATAAGCCGTTTATTGCTCGTACCAATAAATAGAGCTGAAGTTATAGAAAAAAATAAGCTGAAACATCATGATTTACCTGGTTTAAAGAAAACAGAGAGTCCAAAATCAATGGCCTTGAGAGAGAAATCATCATCCTTATTAACCAACAAGAAATTCTCAGGTTTAAGATCTCTATGCATAACACCAAGGGAATGGCACGCCTCTACAACCCCGACAACAATTCTAGTCAATTCAGCTGCCTTTCTCTCACTATAATGTCCTCGTTGAATAATTCGATCAAACAATTCGCCACCACTACATAGCTCCATAACAATATGAACATACAAAGGATCCTCATAAGCTCCCTTAATTGTAACAATATTTTTATGACCAGCTAAATGATGCATTATTTGAATTTCTCTCCTAACATCTTCAACATCTTCTTTCGAAATCAATTTTCGTTTCGAAATAGATTTACATGCGTATTCATTACCCGTTGAATTTTCGGTGCATAAATAAGTTGTACCAAATTGACCTTGCCCTAATTTACGACCCAAAGTATAAAAATCACGAATATTAGGGGTTTTATGACCCATTACGTAATAAGCTTGATTACTGCCCGTACGATTCATGCTTGCTTTTCTAGGGCTAACGAGAGATAATGATTTTTGTTCCTTTTTGTGATTAGAAGGTGAGAAATTATCAGACGAAGAATAAGAATGAGCAGATGAAGGTTCGTGATTGGAATTGGAGTTAGAACTATCTTCGGGCTGAGCGTAGCCCTGAAAAGTTTTGCCTCCGATAGATCCACGGCATGTATTGCCCATCAAACAATCACAAATCACGCGCCTTTCAGCTCCGTAATGTCACGCTCGATAACGCTTTCGTCATCCACAAATGCTTCAATAAGCTGGGGAAAAAACAGAGAAACTGAAATGAAGATCATAGAAAGTTAATTTAAGCAATATAAAGAGAAAAAGGAAAAGAAAATTACAGTTAAATGCATATATCTTGTTGAAGAAGATGGATCTAAAAGAAAAAAAGGAAAGAAAATGGAGGAAGAGGAAAAGTCGGAGCAGAAAGAGATTAATGGAGGTCCAACTCCAACATTGGTCAGCTTCAATTAAATGGTCCAAATGATATTTTTTTTTTATATTTAAAAATAAAAATTAATTAATCTGTTAATTTTTCTTCCTTAAAATATTTATAGTTTATTTTAGATCACAAAAATTTCTTTAATCCTCAAATATCACATAAAATAAAACCAAAAAGTAGTTATAATTCTATTAAATAAAATTACGTAAAAAGAAAAATAGGATATAATATGCGCATACAAAGTTGTAAAATTATTTTAATACATCGTCTCCTTACTTTTCTTTCATAAAATATATAGACCTTAAACTATGAATATTTAGTGGGCATTTGGACATAAAAATTGTAAAATTCCCAAAAAGTGAATTGAAATTTTAGGTTAAAATAGTAATCGAAAATTAGAGTTGCGTTTGGACATGAATATAATTTTGGATTATTTTTAAAAAATTTATGAGTATGAGTGAAAATTTTAAAAATTAACTTTTTAAAATTTAAAAAAATTTAAAAAAATTCTATAATTCATCTTCAGTAAAAATTATAAATTTTATGATCATACAGTAATTTCGAAAAAACATAAATACTATTCGAAAAAAATAAAAAATTTGTTATGTCCAAACGCGTTCTTAATTTTATAAAGAGTACAGTGAGTGCATGTTAAACTAGTCCAAATATGGCATTGCCAAGAAACATCCCAATTCCCAAAGACTGTTGTCTCTGCTAGGCGGCTAGCTATATATATATAGTAAGAATTAAGAAAACTGTACCTTTAGGCTCATTGGTCAGGATATAATTTATATAATAATTAATTATCTCGTGATTAGTTATCTCTATCTTTTCGTACAATTTCGGGATAACTCATCTCGAAATTAGTTATATCATGATTTTATTCTAATAAATGTGGGATAAAATTATCTCAAATTTAATCCCGTAATTAATTATTCCTTATCTCTCATACCAAACGAGCCTTTAGGAGTCATTTACTTGGGAAACAAGTAAGTTGTCTCATGATTAATTATCTCGGGATTAGTTATCCTACCCTCCCATGGAAATAAAAAATATTACAATCCCGAGATAACTAATCACGGAATTAGTTATACCACGATTTTATCGCAATCAAATATGAGATAAACTCATCTCAAATTTAATCCCGAAATTAATTATTCCTTATCCCTCCTACCAAACGAGCCGTTAGTCACTCAAATAGTTAAGAGTAATATATAGTTATAAACTTTTAGAAAGAGTCCAAATGAAACATTTCTTCATATATAAAGGTATAAAAAACACACATACTAACAATGAAGAATAAATGTGCTTAGTCATATATAACAATACTTTGTTGGGATTTAATAATTGTAGCAATGTTAAGGATGTGAGAAAATATACAAGAAACAAAGTTGGAGTTTATTGATATATAGTTAAAGCAATCTAAATATGGTATTTCTGATGCAATGAATCCTGAGACCATGCTTTTGGCTAACTCCAAGAATCTCAAACCAAAGCAGCAGTATCTCGGTTATGAATTAGGATATTCACCAAATATTTTTTTTTTTTTTCACATCCGGTATTCAGTATTCAGTACCCGCATTAAGATAAGACCCGATTATAGCCGAATTCGCACCGCGTAGGGCCCCACGGGGGGAAGCGCTCCTTACCAAGTATTTTTCCATACTCCCAAATATTGGGAGAAATTCAAAAATAGCCAGATTTACAGATGGTCATTCAAAAATAGTCACAATTTCAAAAGTAATCGAAATTTAGTCATTTTTCATGTAAAGATAAATCTGAACGAAAACACTGTTCAAAATCTGGAAAATACTATACTGGACTTCCAGCATAATATGCTGGAGTTCCGGTATAATATTCCGGTCCAGCATAATATGCTGGAAGCTCATACACAGGTGCTTAATCTCCAGTATATTATGCTGGAACTTTCCACGTGTGGAGTTCTGGCTGGAAGTTCATACACAGGTGCACCGATCCCAAATATATTATGATGGAACTTTCTGTGTTGCAGCAAAATAATGACTATTTTTCAATGACTCTGCAAACGCTGACTATTTTTGAATGACCAATCCAAAAACTGACTAGCCCGTGCGTCCTAAGCAAATCATGAGATGACCATTACACTATATCCGTGAATAAATTTGGTCGAACCAGTTGGCTCATAACTCGACTAATTCTCTTCCATATATCCAACCAACATAGATATAGAAAAACTTTGTCTACCAAGACTTAAATAAACCAGAAGAAGTCACCTAATAGAATTTGAACCTACGACCCTATACTTCTCCTGCAACTTCATTGACCACTACGTCACACCCTCCTGCAACTTTATTGACCACTACGTCACACCCTTAGGTGCCTTAAAAGAAACCTTATAATCAGAAAACCAGTTCCAGAATTACTAAAGGTGGGGACCTGCGATTCTCAACAATGGAAGGGCCAATAAGATTTCTGGGCCACAGCAGGATTGGTGTTTCGACAGAAAAAGTTGATTCTACGTTCATTGTTTGATAAATTTTTATCCTTCCTGATACAAGAGTTTATCAACGGCAAATGCGAACAAGTCAGTCAGCATTAAGGTACAGCTCGGTGAAAATGTCAAAATTTCGCTTTCTAAGAGGAAAAATGAGAAATTTGAATGAATCATGATACAAATTAGAAAGAACAAAAAATTGGATAAACATTCACAGGAGTCAAACAAAGGACAAGAACCATTTTTGGTTCAATAAAATCATGAGCTCTCCACTCGACTTCGTTTTGCAGAAATTTGACCATTTTCTTTTGATGTGTTGTTCAGCACTGCAGTATCATCATCCTTCAATTTAAAAGTCCATCCCGGAAAATCCGACTCAGAAAATAACTTAGCTGGAGTTGCTGTGTAGAACGCAAGGGGAACCTGTTTAACTCGTCTCCTAATCTGCAACAAAGTATTAGTGTTACAATGCAGTTACGTGGAACATTAACGGACACAATAAAAGATGGCGAGCACACGATGAGACAGGGAGTTTAAAATGCTTAAACCAGCAAAAGGAATGTCAAAAACCTAAAATACTAGAAGAAATTTAATCCAATATGACAACCCCCCAAAAGAGAAATGGAAAAGAAACTCAGGTCATTTAACCAAGTGAAACATTTCATTGGTTGAATAAGCAAACATAATAATGAAGACGGTATGTCAACCAATTGAAGCAATCTCTTTTAAAGAAAAGAGTATTGTCAGACAATCAGTGAATGATTAAAACCAAAATAAGTTCAGTTACATAATAAACATTACCTCATCACCAAAAATCGTTGCATATGAACCAGAACTGAAATCTTTGACTGCTACTTCAGTAGTTTTAGCTCTGATCGTCAAATCATTCTCAAGGGATAAAACAAATCTAACATATGAAAGGAAAAAAGCAAGACTTAGTTGAAAAAACGCAATTGAACTAAGCAGAAATGCTCGTTGATATAGGGAAAACTATAATCATATGATACACATACCTTGAAACCGGCGGACAGTAGTGATGACGGAGAGTATCAACCTCCCAGAGAGAGCTCCCTGTGGAATGGTAGAATTTAACACATCACCTTTGCCAAGAATAATGTTTTAAACAAGGAAATGTAAAACTTTGTTTTACTTTTTTTTTTTGGTTAAGAAAATGGAAAACTTTACATTGTGAGGAAGAGCTCACTTCTATACCTTATAATTATCCCAACAGCCTAAACATTTCAAATGACTAAAGCAAAAGCACTGAGATTGCAGGTCTAGATACAACAACAACAACAAAAACAATAATAATAGTAATAGTAATAGTAGTAGTAGTAGTAGTAGCAGCAGTAGTAGTAACAAAAAAGAGAAACACACAAGTACCAATTCGAGTTGAATTGGGACTTTGAAAAGCCTTTTAACTGACTAGAAAGAAAAAAGGAGATGGCAAAATGCTTCACACTACATTTGGTTGAATGACTGAAGCTTCCGGTTACAAGGTCTTGTGAATGCCTTTTTAACTCAATTAGAAAGAAATAAGAAGAGATATAGGAGAAATGCATGAGACTTTGATAGCTAAATGATTGAACTTTATAAATACGGCAACCCATGAAAAAAGAAAATTACTCATTGCATTAGTCTTCAAAGGATCAGTCTGTTTGTCATCAAAAAGATCAATGCCAGGCTTGATGTTTGATATTTCTTTGCTGGCATCGGAGTCCTCGGCGCTGTCATCAGTCTCCCTCTCTGCTTCTGTAATGTCTTTAGTAGTCTCATTACCATCCTCCTACAAAGAATTTTTATCTCAAATATAAGCTTTCAATCCTCTACAGGCATGAAAGAAACACTTGTACAACTTTAACAGTGGTGAGGCAGCAGGCAGCAATATTTTGCACTTTCGAGTGTCATCCATTCGTGTAACAACAATAACTACTCATCAATCCCAAATTAGTCGGGGTCAACTATATGAATGTCATACATCCATTCTGCTCTATTTAGATTCGTTTCACTTCACTAACTAAATAGTTTGCGACACAAATTAGGAGTTCAGTAAGTTCCAACTTATATCTTACCTGGTGCACCAAGCAATTTATTGAAGGATGTCTCCTTAAGAGATTATGAATTAAAGCGACAATGACTAATGCTCCTGAAGGAGGGACAGCGAGCGAAAGCCGACTGAGTTTTTTACAAAAAGCAGCCGCCAAATATGCAGGAAGAAGTGGTGATTTCAGGCACGAATCAAGTAGCTGCAAGTGACATTCTGCAGTTAGTGTCCATAAACATAATAACTAGATCTACCATATTGCAACATATTGAAAAATTCCATCAAAGACAATAAAGCAAATTAATTGACAAGTAAACTGTGTTGTACCGACAGCTTCTAAATATTCTAATGCTCAGAAATCAGCTGACTTTTCAACAAGCAATACATGAAATATCACATAGTTCAGATATCTCTTTTTTCTGCTTGATAACATCAGTTCAGTATGCATGCTTGACAGAATCAATGATGGAACTAAGACGAACTTCATGAACCTGAACGAGCAGACCTTAATTTCCCAAACTACAGAAATGACTGTAACCTAATTAAAACTATATGCAGAAAATGTGACATATGCACAACATTTCTAAGAGAGATTGTGGTTGATTTGCATTTTAAGCGTGCTCTTCAGGAAAACACCACATATATATATACAACAAAAGATACAATATAATGGCCGAAATATAGCAGCTTAAGTCAATCAGTACTTAAACCAAAACCTACCAAGCAAAAATTATAATCCCACAAAACAGATTTGATAGTCTGATACTCCGGCGAGTAACCAATACAAAGAGGGCAAAGCAAAGTTTTACATATTACCTGAAAGAACTTAGCCCTATGTTTTGCCATAAAAATGGAGGGTTCCAATAGAGCATAAAGCTTTTCATAGAAGTTGGGGTATTCAAGACCATGTTGTGTCATGAGAACAAACAAACTGCTAAGAGCCATTACACTGACTACCCCACCAATATCATATGACCGTGTTAAAAAATCACTGCATATGAAAAGGTACTGCAGTCACTCGACAAGAATTATCAAGTCTTAAAGAATAGAACCAATGAGAAACAAGAAAAATATATTACCACAACATGAGAGGATTAGACAGATACGGAATAACAACTTGATGAAGGTTTACCAGAACCTGAGGTCACAAAGCAAAAGAGAAAATCTTAGAGAAGTGATATTGTCATAACAATCGTGTTTCAGGAGTAAAAAAAAGACAATACAAGCATCAAGACCCAATTCCAACACATGAAATGGATATCCAGTCAATGCAACTGTTTGTTTACCTCTTTGTAAACATGAAGAGGAAGTGGTAATCTAAGGAATGATATCCAGGCTTTAGTAAATTTCAGTTTCATCTTTTTTGCAATGTTAGCTGGAGATAAAACCTGAAGATGATAAAGTACTTAAAATATTAGCTTTGTAAAATAACCAAAAGAAATCAGTATATGTCCATAAAGAGCAGTCCAATAATGTGATTTACACGGAGGAAAAAGTCCATTTTCTTCTTCCTATCCTTTTTTTTTTTTTGATATCATAAGGTGTTTTACTAGATACCTTGATATTAACAGGTTCATCCTTGCACTGCTTTCCAGCATGCCCTTTGTCGTTTTCTTTCCCAGTAAATATACCTAAATCCACGTAAATATAAGATCAGAGCAAAGAGAGGCTATAAGACACAAATCTTTAGTATACGACATATTCAGGGCTGGCAAATGCAGCCCAAACCCAAATGACCCGTCCAACCATCCCAGTATTTAATGGGTTGGGCATGAACATTTCTGTTGATGGGTTGATTTGGGCATAACTCATTTTGACCCATGACAAAAGCTAGCCCAAAGTCAACCTGTGAGACAGCCCAAACTAAACCCATCTGTACGCAAACTTTAAACTAGGGCTAAACAAAGTGAGCTACAGTAACGATACTAAAGTATTACTACTTGGTATCACTTCCACGTTGTCTAATTTTTGGAATCTTGTCATTTCAGTTGGAAAATGATATCAGAAAAGTTAATTTTTATAGGAAAGCTTATGCTATTTAAATTGTACTTATATGGGGAAAAAAGAAATTGTTAAGTGAAGTAATGTCACTTGGACAATTCAAGAAATATAAAAAATTTGTGATCGTAAAAATTAGAAAAATTTATCTACTTGTAATGTATGTAATAACTATGAACACTTGTTTGTGAATATTTGGTTGAAAATGCTTATTTATATCTTTAAAAAGAAAGAACAAAAGCTGGGTTAAATTGAGCGGGTGGGGTATGACCCATTACTTAGCCCATCTAGAGTCTAGACCCAACCCTTTTTTGCCCAAATAAACTTTGGGCCGGGTTGGGTTATGACCCATTTATTGATTCAACCAATTTTGACCCGTCCAAATTCAGCCCAACCCGCCCATTTGCCACCCCTAGACATATTTCAAGCATTGCCAACAAAAATGATACGAGCAGCTTGCTTTAGGTCTGAAATTGTAAAAACTAAACTGCTAAAACTGACTTTGGAAAATCCTACTTAGTGGATATATCAAAAATCAAAACCAAATAGAGTGATATACGTATCGCAGCTATGTACTAAAGTATTATTAAGAATATAACATGAGGCCATTTGTGTAGGCTTTCTACCTTTCACAATACAGCTTCTATATGGGGATTCCCCATCATTAATATATTTTTTTACCTTATCCCAAAGAAAACAATGTGAGGCATTAATCTAGAAAGATTCGATCATTCATCAAACGGCGAGCTTATTTCCGTAGTTAGGTTAATAAGAGATAGGATTCTAATTAGGAGGCTCATCAAACTCCCTAGGTCCCAAAGTTCTGCTTCCAACTACCGATGAGAAAGCTTGGATGAATAGCAATTATCCTAGACAACAAATGAAATTAACACAGAAAAATTTGAAATACCACAAAGACCAAGCTCAAATGGTTGTTTGTTCTTTTCCTTCAACTACTTCTGGTAACAAAATTCTTTGGACAATCTAGATTCATTTTTATCCTTTGGGAGCTCAAATACCAATAGTTGACACGGATTGCTACTACTTTTTTCAATGAAACCTTTCTGAGACTGCTGCTTACAATACAACCAACAGAACAGATACATTATGTCAAGCACAAGATAAAAGATACACCATTTTTAAACCAGGGAACAAAAAGCGTATACACTCAAAATGCAGTCAAACTCAAACTAGTTTGGGTCTGCTATAAATCCTCTATGTGCATTTGGTCTATTAGGCCCATATAATTCTATTCAGAAGATTCATCATGATTAGATTGTTTTAAATCGTCAACCCACCAAAACCCTCACCCTTTTTACGGTCTTCAAACCAACTTACCTTGCAAACTCAATATAAGAGGCAAAAAAAAATTGTGAATACCCTAAATACAAGGCTATGAAGACTAGTCTACTGATCAGGGGCCACGATACGAAATATTATCAATTCATAACAACAGTTGACATACATAGTTAAAGACTTCGACGATGAGTCGTGAAATCTGCTAGGACAAACATTCTTCTATTTATCAGAAGATGTCAAATAGAGATGAGCACTATGTCAGGATTCAACAATTTGTTAAGCTAGCTTACCAGCACAATTCCACATATCATATTCTGACTTGTCATCTAAGCCTTCCAGGGGAGGGATATGAGAGAGTAGATGATATAACTTGTGAGTTGAGAGGTCCAAGCTATAATTCAAGAAAAGAAAAGTTTAAAAGGGAGAATCGCAATGTTTTGACACTAACAAATTAAAACTTCTTGGGTATTGACTAAAAGAAGAATTGCTTCTATGAGTTAAAAAGAGATCCGGCACGCAGAACCAAAAGAAAAAACCTTGGTCAAGTATTCAATATGCAGTGCAAACATTTCATGAGAAGGAACAAAAAGCAAAGACTTCAACAGTGAATTAAATACTAGATAAATATCCTGAATCTAAAAAGGTGATAAAACACAGTGTAGAAAGCCAACATATAATTAAAATTATAAAAATAAAAAGAAATTGAACGGCTTGCCAAAGTAACCATTTCCAATTCTATAAGTTCTGTAAATTCTATGTCATGAAGATAAACTTGGAAAAGAAAAAGGCCAATTGAAAAGAAAATACGCTAAACTTGGCATCTATATTATTAGGCAAGAAAATAAATGGCCAATCAATACTGTTTCTGAGAACCATTATCTATGAAGTTGGATCAGAATTGATGGGCAAAGATGCAATAACTTGGAAAATATAATTTAGTTGATCCTTTGTCAGACCTTTTTTCTCTAGCATTCAAGCTATCTATGCATTCAGTTTAGGGGTGCCTCTTTGAAATTAAAGAAACGAAAAGAAATTCTAAACTTTTCCTTCTGACCAAATGGAAGATCAAAGAACACAGTATCTGGATTAATCAACCTGAAGCATCAAAACCAGTTGACATAATCATAGTGCAATAAGTTAGTTGCATTGGGTTTCTGTAACTCAATTATCTACCATAGTTAATCAAATGTTGTAGAAACAGTCAGCATCCAATGTAAAAAGAAAAATAGTTAACACATCAATTGTGTAAGAGAAAATTTTGTATTGTCCATTAAGTAATTCCTTATTGAAGGCAATAAGCATCACTCAGACAGTTACACCAACCTTGATTTTGGTTGGTCCGCATCGATGGTGACTGGGCTCTTCCTTCTATCGTCTGATGATGGAAACAGCAATAAAGGCATGAAAACAAGTACAAGAAAAATAAAAGAGTTAAAGCAGGATATCACTATCGAGTAAATAAGGTAGTGATACCAGAGATATCTTTGGACTCAATAGTTCGGGAAAGCTTCTCCAAGCTGATATAAGAAAAATATCTGATGAAAGAAACCAACCAATCAGAATAACATGTAAAAATGTATCTGCTAATCGTAAATTAGAAAAGCTCAGCTGATTAGAACACGAATGCAACCAACAGGATCAACGGAGCAAACAGACAGAATTGTATGGATTTTTATGAAGTGTCTCTGCAAACGAGAGTGTATCTTAGCCATGCTAAAAGTAGAAGAAAGAAATTCCCCTACTTCCATTCTCCTTAAAAATTCTCCTAATTTTACTCTACCCCCCCCCCCCCCCCCCCCCCCCCCCC
>ML289332.1:2262-24203 GCA_005239495.1 Nicotiana undulata
TCCTGCATTGCATAAGGCTACCATTCTGCCTTCCGAGGTTCCACGCTACCTCCCCTGCATCTTATTTTCCTGCACTGCATAAGGCTACCATTCTGCCTTCTGAGGTTCTACGCTACCTTCCCTACATCTCTTGCATCGCATAAGGCTACTATTCTGCCTTCTGAGGTTCTACGCTACCTCCCCTACATTTCCTGCATTGCATAAGGCTACCATTCTGCCTTCCGAGGTTCAACGCTACCTCCCTTACGTCTCTTGCATTGCATAAGGCTACCATTCTGCCTTCCGAGGTTCCACTCTACCTCCCTTGCATTTTATTTCATTGCATAAAGCTCCTATCTACCTTTCAAAGCAATCACCTTTTGTGACATTATTTATTTACACTTTCTTTCGGGCTAAGCTCTGCCCCTCTTTTCTTTCGCAAATCGCAAGACTAAACTCTGTCTTGTTAATATCATACTACTGCATTCTTCATGGGCTGAAATATCGCCAACTTGTCCAAAGGCGTCATCGTTCAGAGGCACCATCTTCATGGCCCGAGAACATCATTTCATGGCCTAAGGATCTCTTTTATTCAACCTGCATATCATTATTCAAAGGCACCATGGTTCGGAGGCACCATCCTCATGGCCCGAGAACATCATTTCATAGCCTGCGAATCCCGCACCAAGCGATTCATGGCCCAGGACATCATGGTCTAAGGACATCATCCTAAATTGTCCAAAGACAGCATTCATAGTCCAACGGGAACTTGCATCATATTTATATTATGCACGATATATGCTTGTTATTTATTTGCATGTAATTCGGCCGGAGCAGCCAACCAGGCAGGAGTGGACCACTCCGGTTCTCCCAAAACAACCCCGTAAGACCTTCCAACCTTACCTTACCTCGCACCTTGCGTCTGTTCTTGTGAAATATCATCGGTATATTTCGCCGATGATTCCGGAACTACATATGGCCTGATTCCTGTGACACCGGGGATATGTAGGCAGCTCCGAAGCCAGGGTGCGGCCTAATTCTCTCACGCAGTTCCATTCGGTCAAAATTGGCCATCATATCTTTACCCAACAACTCTTGCATCCTTCCCGGGTAAAGAGGGGCAGCTGTTGATACCCAATTTTTCCTCAAACTATTTTCAAACTTGCATATAAGCTCTTAAAATTACTCTTTGCAATAATGAGTATTTTTCCCTATTTTTCCATATTGTTATTTAAATTATCTCCCTGTTTATTTAATATTTCATATCTAAATAATTCATAAATTATGCTCTAAATATTTTCAAAAATACTTCCTAGCTCAGCATGTTATTTATAATCATTTTCTATCTATTAAAATTTAATTATTTCACAAATTAGTCAATTGGGTCTTATTTAATTTCAATTACAATAATTTTGCAATTATGGCCCAATTAGACATTTTGTATTATTTTAATTCGGAACTTATGCATTCCTTACACTTAATATGGGTTAATTACTGTAATTTTGCCTATTTAAACTTAATTTCATCTTTTCATAATTATTAGATATTTTAAATATTTAATTATCTATTTTATTGGGTATTTAACATCTAGCCCTATTTTATTTAAATCATAGCAAAATTTCATACCCAATTTGACCCCAACCCATCTGACCCTCAAATGACCCAGCCCAAATCAATTTCCTACCCGGCCCAACCCCCAATTGATCTGAGTCGTGGATCAAATAAGATCAACGGCCCATATCCGTTCTTACCTAAAATAACTCAAACGACCCCCCCTCCCTTGTCTCATTCTTTCGATACTAATCCTCTCTCTTCTCGTCTCTTCCTCTCCTCTTTCTCTATAGAACCTTCTGGTTCGTCTTCTTCTCTAATGGCCCTCAGCCTGTCTCCGGCTACCTCCAGCCTCTCCCCTTTCGCCCACCAGCCGCCTTGAGGCCTCTTTCTCCGGTCTACTTCATCTCTGAGACCTTTAGTGGTATTTACCATGCCCAAAAACTACTGGGGTTACTGTGTTGGTTGTTTCCAGCTCCGGTGGGGTCTTGACACGGCTATGTCAGAGCTACCATGACCTTTGAGTTTCACGGCAGGTTCTCCTATTTTCTCTAGGTTTCTTATGAAACCTTAATTCTTTTCGCCTAAACTCCCTAAATCTCTGGTATTCTTGAAGATTTCTACCTATTTCTTTATGTCTTACTTTATTCTCAACTGAATTTTTAAGATCCATCAGCCTTAAACGTTTTGCTTACTTTTTAACATAAGGGTTTCTCTGAGTTTCTACGCTTGTTTAAAAATAATTTCTTCTTTTTGTTTAAACTTTTCCTTTGCATATCTCTAATGATTCTATGCTCTTACCGCTTTTTAACTTGCCTATGTTAAAAATCCCTAATTTGTTGTAGACCTTTATGTTTGGTTCTTCCTACTGCCTATTTCTTGTTAAATTTTCTGTGATTATCATGCTTCGAATGATTCTTTAGTTTGTTTGTGGCATCTCTGTGTGATTATATTCATATGTTGTTCATCTCTTGCCTCTTTCTGTCAACGTTGCTAAACCTGTTTGTTGCTACGATTGTTTGTCTTACTTATATGCTGAAGTATGATGTTATAACTCCCTCTTGACTGATTTTAATCTCCTTACTTGATGGCTTGATTGAAAGATTTCTTTTAAAAAAAATAGAATGCTATTCGATTGTTTAAGTTAATTGATTTGCTGTAATATTTTACTCTATTAAATCACTCCTTAATTGGAGTTTCTGAATTTGGTCCTAATTGTTTACCCTGTTGCTTAGTAAAACTGATTCTTTCCTTGTTGATTCTTGACTAATTTTTACTTTTCCTTGTGTAATTATGTGTTTTACCGTTTGAATTTGAATCCCTTGACTTAAGAGAGTGATTGTCTTGGTTAATATGTCTTGAATATTTCCTTACTTAGTATGGTACTGATTTTCCTTTACCTTATGTGGCTGCATGTCTTTACCATTTCTGAGTTTGAATCCCATAATTCAAGGGAACCGTGTCATTGATTTCCTGGCTGATTGGGATTTTGCCTTCTCTTAGTACCATGCATTTGTGATTATTACCTTATTTGATCACCTTTGCAACTATATATACTTCTACTCTTTCACTAGCACAGAGAGGAACACACACAGACATCAATACATTCTCTCTTATGCTCTTTCTCTCTTTCTCTATTTGCTCTACTGTTGTTCTCTGCTCTTGTCTATTATTAGCCGGCTGTAATCCAAGGCTACTATTGTGCTCACACTGTGCTCTTTGCATACTGCTTTGCTCTTTTCTCACTGGTATGTTCTAATTAATTTCAAAGAACCAAATCAATGTGTTTATTATTGTTTCAGTTTGTCATCTTCTTAATTATTTTCTACCTATGCTTCTACTGTTTAACATGCGATTAACTCCTTGTTTGTCTATTAATACTTGCCATGTTTATCCCTTTACATGTCTATGAGTGAGTCAATACTTGTTATAAGCCTTGCTTATTCTTGTATACATCTGTTAGGCTATTTCTCATTCCTGTTTAGTGCCATGTATGAATTCTTATGTCTCTTGATCCCTCCTGAACCTTTTATCTGTTAGCACCTATCCTGCTTCTGACTTACATGCTGAGTCAATGATGCTCATATTATTGTTGTTCCCTCCTAATTTCACCTATTATAACTGTATTTTTGTTACTGTCTATTACCATGTCTGAACTTGGCCATTTCTTGATCCCTGAGCCTCTATGATTTGTGTAACTATGCTTAAATGAGTTTCTTAAGTCTATGTACCTCCTTTTGTTATTATGTGACCTATTTGTCCCCTCACCCCATTGTCCTTGTGTTCAATTCTATACTGTTGAATTTTTTATTAGTACTTCTATTTGTCTTTTTTTAGTTAATCTTTCAAAACACCTCTCTGGTGTTTTTTGTAAACTCTTTTCTTCAAACTATAAACTTTCCTCTCCTTCTTGCACTTCACACAACTCTTAGAAATTAAGTCCTACCCCCTTCGTGTGAGCACTGTCTTGAGTACCTCTGAGTACTCATTGAACTCTGACACACAAGGCTGGTAATTCCACACTGCACTTGTCTCAACTTTTGGCAATTTGTTTGGGTGCTGGTATTGGCCAGGGACCCAATGAGGGCCCTAGGGAGCTTTGCCGCACCCAGACCATATTAAGGCTGTGAAACTCGAAAGGAGTGAGGTTGGAAGATTGGGCCTGATTGAAGGCTCCCTATAGAAGTAACTTCTTATTTTCCTTTTGCTACTGTAATTCATTATTATTGGTTTGTAATAACTTGTAAACAGATATTGGGGTTTGGATAGTGAATATGGGGGGACTATGTATGCTTAGTCTAGTAATGGGTAGAAAACATGCTCATAGGATTTTCTTACTTACATGTGCAATAGATAACCTATCTAGGGCATGCACCTCATGCATTAGAAATCCTGCTTAGGTTCTTTCATTTTCAGCATGTCTACTTTACTCATTTTTCAAGCCATGATCACAGTTAATAACTATAACAAGTAACAAAAACTGTTATAAGGTATTACTGCATTTTCATAATCATAGCATCTAGAAATCATGTCTTTTAGGTATTCCTATGTGCATTAGATATCCTGTTATTTAGGACTTCCTATCTGTTTGAATTGCAGTTATTGAACACCTAATCAGCATGTTAATCTAATAATCTCGTTAAAATGTGTTTGACCGTTTGAAACGTTTCTGTAAATACACCCCTTTTAAAATCAGGATTAAATATGCATATACACCCCTTTGAAATAAGTAGGCAATGTATATGGCGCCTAGGCAAACTTTAGGCCTAATACGTATTAAAACCAACTAATTGTGTTTTGCTTGCTGGTATTAGGAACAATCAGTCCCTTTTGGGATTCTCAAACTTTGTTGTTTTCTTTCACTCCTGTTTTTTATCTCTTTGAAGTTCATCCTACTTTACTCTAAAATTCCTCCGTTTTCGAAATCACAGCATCTTGAAATCATGCATCTATTTCCTCTTTACTGAAATTTTATCTGATTCATGTTCTATTATTTTTAATTACTGGGTTTCAAAGTTACCTCACTCTGCTCAAAATCATTCTATTTTGAACACTTGCCCTATCTAAACTCCTATTTTTCCCGAAATGATTTACTAAACTCTCGTAAACTACTGGATCCTTACCTTATTTTGGATTACTGGATTCCTGTTTGAAATTATTGCTTTATTTAAATCTATCTTCACTTCTTATTACTGATTTTCTAAAAGTTATTCTTTTCTTTTATTGAAAACTTTAAACTGCTACGCACTCTTAATTCTTACTGTTGTCTCTAAACTACTGCATTTCTAAAAAATCAATCATCCTTTTGAATTACTAAGTCTTAACTAAACCTTTTGCTTTCACTACTAAGTTTTCAAAACATATCCTTTTACTAAAACTGTTGAAACCTACTGATTTTCAACTCAAAAACTCTTGTTTTAAATCCTGACTTTGAGACCTTGATTGTGTTTGAGACGTGCTATTTACGTGTTCACTTGTGGAGGGATCTATGAGCCATTATTTGCCCTTATGTGTTCCCACATTTGTGGTCTTATTTGTTGTTTTACATGTCGCTTAGAATTTTATCCTTTTTAAACCTAGGAGTTCAGCCTAGTACTCACCTTGTAGGATTAGTAGTCTTAAATACCCTCCGGGACTTATAGAATGGGACGGGTAATAGCACGCAATAAGCTTCGTGACCGACACACGCGTTTTAAATACCTTAACAGGGCGGGAAGGGTAGAATACGGATATGATGACCGGTGCGCTAATACCACGTGTAGCCGCCTCTTCGAGGTGTGACATACCGGGTATTGCATTGATGTGATCCGTGTTACTTTAAACCTAGGACAGTTCTTTTCGAATGTTTATTCTAATGTTTTTCCCAAAACCTTTAAAGATTCTCATGCTTGTTTGAAATCCCCTCTTATATGAACCTTACTTGCTACTTGTTCACCGTCCAAATTCACAAAACTTCTTGGATGGGACCCACAGTTGTGGATCTTGAGGGGTGCCTAACACCTTCCCCTTGGGATAACTTCAAGCCCTTACCCAATCTCTGGTAATGCAAACTAGTTCATGAGTTATTTACTCTAGGTGCCCTAACGCACCATAAAAATCGTTAGGTGGCGACTCTTCCTTAAACCTTTCCTTTAAGGAGTTGTCCAAAAATGTCATAAACCCGATCTCTCCGTACCTAACTCGTGCGAGGAAAAAGGGGGCGCGACAGTTGCGTGTCAAAGCAGCACGATATAACTTTATAGGAGGACAATTGTACAAAAAAGCTTTCCAAGGCCCGCTGGCCCGGTGTTTGGGAGCATCCGAAGAAAATTATGTTATGCGAGAGGTCTATGAAGGGATATGCATAAACCATTCGGGCGCAGATTTTTTACTGCTAAAACTGGTAAGGGCAGGATATTATTGGCCCCATATGGAACAAGACTCTAAAGCTTTCGTACGAAAATTCCATCAGTGCCAACGCTACGCACCGCTAGTACATGAACCAGCGAAACCACTACATTCAGTCCTATCTTCGTGGTAGTTCATGAAGTAGGGGATGGACATCGTCAGACCGCTGTGACGGCTCCCGTTAAGGTAAGATTTCTTTTGATTTTTATTGATTATTTTTCTAAGTGGATGGAAGTAGGTCTTTATCAGAAGATTGGCGAACACGAAGTGCTGGATTTCTTGTAGGAAAACATAATTTGCAGGTTCAAAATACCGAAAGATATATCATGCGACAATGGGCCGCAATTTATCAACGCAAAGATCACAAAGTTCCTTGAAGATTTGAAAATAAAGAGCATCACATCTTCACCCTATCATCCGAGCAAAAATGGTCAAGCGAATTCAACAAACAAAGTGATTGTGATTATACAAAACCTCAAGAAAAGTTTCGAAGCGGCTAAAGGTAAATGGCCTGTGGAACTAGAGTTTTATGGGTGTACCGAACGATGTCCAAATCGAGCACGGGGGAAACTCCCTTTTCGCTTGTGCAAAAAGCAGAAGCCTTAATTCCGGTGGAAGTATGGGAGCCTACCTTAAGGTATTTCCAAGCAAGCGAAGAAGCGAACAATGAAGCGATGTTGGTCAACTTGGAGTTACTCGATGAGTGCAGGGACTTGGCACATGTAAGGATGGCGGCACAAAAGCAGAGAATGGAAAGATATTACAATTGAAGATCCATCCTTCGTTACTTTAAAGTGGGAGATTTGGTTTTCAAGAAAGTAACCCAAAACACCTGGGAACTCAACGTATGGAAGTTAGACCCAACCTGGGAAGGACCTTACCAGGTTTCAGCCGTCACTGAGAAAGGTTCGTACCAGTTAGAGAATCAGAATGGATAAAAAATTCCAAGCAATTGGAATATGGCACACCTCAAGGGATATTATTGCCGACAAACATCGTTTATACTGGAAGTATGCGCTGCAGTTTTTGTCCCAATTGGGTTTTCTGGCAAGGTTTTTAACGAGGCAGAAACGGAAAGCATACTATGAAGAAAGTTTCAACGGCAACAATAAGACCTTTAATAGCAAGTCACACAAGCGAAGAACAACTCCGGGGCAGTTAGATAATCGTTGGCTCTATATAGAAAAATTCCCACCGGGAAAATAAGTTTGCTATAAAGCAAAGGTTACCCGACCGTTCACAAGTGCAAACCACTAAAGGGTTGTTAGATAGTCGTTTTCTCGATATAATAAAATCCTAAGTGGAAGAGAAGTTTGTTGCCGAGCGGAAGATTGTCTAGAATTTCATTAGTGGGATCCTCGAAGGTATAAGATTCCCAGTGTTCCAATTCGCATTGTTTGCATTTGAACACCGGGGGGATGATATGAGAATGCAGCCACAATGACTTCCACGTCAGACAGGGCACGAAAACCGGGAACAAAATTATGTCATCGGGATCAGGGACAACGCAACCAGGCCCATAGAAACACATTGTACAAATTAGCCACAAGAAATGCAATTTCTCTTTAACATAATGAATGCTTATGTACTTTTTGAAAACGAAAAGAAAAATTAAAGTCCTTTAATTTTCCATCTCGTTTCTTTTCTGCTCGATAAATTGGTTTTATCATTTTAAAGTTAAACAAGTACTTCAAATGCTAGTGTCGTAATGACCAGGAGACGTCCTTTTCAAGAGAACCGTAAACATAAAAGGACCCTCTCTTATGAAAACCCTCATGTTAAAGGGTTGATTTCGGTAGAACTTATGCCCGGAATTGAAATATTTTGGGGAAAATACACTCAATCCATCACATAATAAGATACAAACAGTAAAACTAGCGGAAACTCTTAAGGACAAAGAAGAGAATGCAAAGATTAAAACTTGCATAAATGTTCAAACGAAAGAAAGACTCAAACAATACTTGAGAAAAATGATATTTTTATTTACAATAATGTGCCAAAATGGCACAGATACAAAATTTGGAAAAAGAAAAGAAAATCTAAATTGTTGCATCTCCGAAACCCGGAGGAAGAGAAATGTTCACGCCCCCAGGTGAAGTGGGTAGATCCGCTGATGGCTCAACATTTTTGGCCTCGTAAGTTTGGCCTTCAACATCATTGCCTTCCGTTTCCTCTTCAATTCCCGAAGTTTTAAAACAAGAACTGGAAGAATCAGGTTTTGCCGGGAGACCACTTTTAGCAGCTAACTCAAGCTCATAGGCCTTAGGAATTTCGGCATCAAAGTCAATGATACCATCTTTGCCCTCTTCCAAGGTTTCTCTCCTCATGATGTACATAATGTAAGTTTTCTCAACAACGAGGGAAGCTGGTCGGCGCTTAAGTTCTTCTTTGAGATTGGTTACCTCGGCAAAAAGGTTTTCCTGGGCGGATCTAATGAATCTGAGGCTAATATCAAGGTCACAGACAGTTGATATTAAGAGCCTATTATGATCGATAGTTTTCCTATACTTCTCCTCCATTTAGGCATTCACCCTCGCAACATCAAGCTCTTAAGTTTTGGAGTTCAATGTAGCCTCTAAGTTGGTCAATCTTTCAGCGGAGGCAGCCTCGGCCAGTTGCAGCAAGAACGATATTATGGACTTAAGCCCAGTTGTTCCTGGCTTCATCAAATTTAACCCTCAGCGAGCCAATCTCTTGGCTAAGGGTTACCACTTCTTGTTCGCTTTACTGCAAACGATTCTCCAATACAACAGCCTCATCAGCTTTGGCTTCCAATTCTTAGAGGCGAGTGGCAGTTTGCTCCCGCTCAGCCAAAAGTTGATCCCGTGTGGAGGTAAGTTCGTCCTTTTCCCGAATCAAACTTTTGAGGCCCTCGGAAGCAAGAAAGTTGACCTACAAAGCAAGAAAGGCAAACGTAGGATATTTTTAGGCAAAATCAAAAGAAATAACAAAGGAAGTAAGGAATGTACAAATGTGGCGTTGTGCATGACATTGTTCAACAAGCACTCTCCTGAGAGAGCATGTATCTTTTCCTAATCTTTCTCTGAAGCCAAAGGCTTCAGATAGTTAGCAAGTTCCACTGGCCGGAATAGCAAATTGCATTCGGAGGAGATCGAAAGAGCAATGCTCCTCATCCTTTGCAGAACTTCTGAGGGGGGAGCATAGTTTCGCCCCAAATTCCCATGAACTAGGGATTGGGGGAGAAAGACACCCTCTTCCCGGGAAGATGCGGGTGGTGGAGATGATGTAGTAGTTGCTGGTGGAAGAGTTGATGAATGTGGAAATGATGTAGCATATGTTGGTGTTGGTGAAGATGGAGATGAAGCTGATGGAGTTGAATAGTGAGAAACAGTTGTGACAAACGCAGTGCTGGTTGTTGGTTGATTGTCAGCTGAGGACGAAAGGGACCCGGTACTCATCCCCAAAATATCGGGCGCAATGATTGGGACACGAAAGCGAGAGTTGGAATTTTCCACCATTTCATACTCCCCCTAGAGCACCGAGACATCATCCTCGGTTGGTGTAACTAACTCAACAGATTGAGCGGTTTGTTGGGTTGAGGAAGGTCACCATCTTCCATGTAAAAAAGCTCCTTCCTTTCTAGCTTCTCCATCATCGTCAATCATCACATTATCAATGATCGGCCTAGGGGGAGGGCTCATCACCACGACTTCCGGAGACGACTCGGGGGCATTATTCTTTTCCCTCATATTTTTCCCTCCAGCGCGAGGAACGCCTTCTTTTTGGTTGTTTTTTCTCCGGTTGGGGACTCCAAGAAAAAGCACTTTCACTAGAAGCAAGACTAGAGACGCATTTCTATGAAAAGGCTTTTTGCAGCAGCTTCGTCGCATCAGCGGGATCGACCAAAATCACCTCCTCGAGGACAACAACTGAGCCTTGGGGTAGACCTAAATTCAACAAAAGGAAGGAGTTAGTTAATTTTCTCATAAGAAAATTCAAGGACATAATGAGTTAAACTTACCATGATTTTTGTCTTTTTACCCGTATTTCAGAGACAACTCTTTCCACGAGCGGGTTTCGGGCAAGGTAACATCCAAAATCTTCTGAACCCATTGGTTCAAGCCCTCAACCCTAGGGGGAACCCACCGAGCCGCTGAGGCAGGAAATAGAAGGAGAGTTAATAATGACGAGGAAATGATCTTTAACAAGGAAAGAAACAAACTATATACTCACGAGTGCGGTTCCACAGTTCTGGGAAGGAAGAAGCCAATGCTGGGATAATATCTGTCTCGCCACCCCCTTTTCCTCGCAAAATTGAGTTTCGACTTTTTACAACTCCTTTTTTGAGAAGTGAGAATAATTGAATATTGGGAGATTCGCCACCTAACGGATTAAGGTGCGTTAGGGCACCTATTAAAAATAACTAAGATTATACCAGTTTGCATCACTAGAGATTGGGCAAGGGCTCAAATTACCTTGAGGGGAAGGTATTAGGCACCCTTGAGGTCCACAACAATGGGTCCCGGCCGAATTTAACTTATGTGAATTAGTCTAATAAAGAAATAGAAGGAATTATTTAATAGGGATGGGGGGTCCTAATTTTATTAGCCTAAAGGATCACCCCGTGCAACATTAATAATACTTCGTAACTCCCCCATGACATGGGTGTTACTCATATTTGTCACGACCCAGAATCTTAATCCGGGTCGTGATGGTGCCCAACGACGGGGTTAGGCAAGCCAACACAAATTACACTAAGTGTTACCCTTCCCATCTAATTAAACAAGTCAACATTTACAAATTTTAAACCGTTAAACATGATGATAGCTTGACATGAAAATAAAGCATATGCATGCCTGTACAACCCAAACCCAAAATATGCCAGGAACTAGTGTCACGAGTGTCATGGGCAACTACTGAATATACAATGACCACAATATATACAGAGCCTCAGTCTGAATGAAATGGACAGAGAATATAACAAAAGAACTCCAGGGTGCTGCTAGGAAGTCGCCGGGAAAGCAGCTCACCGTGAAGTATGACCACGCTATCAATATCTAGCATCGGCCTGATAATCAGACGTACCAGCCTCCGGACCTAGACAATCAAGTACAGAAAAGAAAAGAAAGTGCAGCATAAGTACTTATTAAATAAATATGTACCCAGTGAGTATCCCGCCTAAACTCGAAGAAGTAGTGACGAGAGGTCGACTCGATACTCACTAAGGTCCAGCAGTAATAACATATGATAGAATATAATGAAATACAATAGGCATGTCAGGGAAATAAGCAACAAGTATATATATCAAAAGCAGAAATCCAAACAATTGTTGAACTAAACAATAAAGCACTTTCAAGGGTAAGACCACCGAACGAAACAATAATCACAAATTCTTAGATCCGTCGTGGCGTACGGCCCGCTCCCATAAGGTACCTTCTAAACTCGTCATGGCGTACGGCCCGATCCCATATGTATCTCAAGTATTTCTCAACCCTGCCATGGCGTACGGACCGATCCCATATATTTATCACAATTACTTATCAACACTGTCGTGGCGTATGGCCCGATCCCGCATATATTCAATTACTTTCAACACTGTCGTGGCGTACGGCCCGATCCCATATATATTCAATTACTTTCACACTCTTCCGTGGTGTACGGCCCGATCCCATATAGACATAATCACTCTCAAACCTGCCGTGGCGTACGGCCCGATCCCAATATCTTACAGTACTTACTTTCCATAACAAAGTCCTTGCCATTCAACACTTTTTCCATAAAGCCTCAGAGGAATAACACTATGCAAAACATAATTTCATAGTACATATGGTGTCACAATGAATCATATAAAGCATTACAAGGAAAACATATCAGCCATTACGAGAAAAGCATATAAGGCATTACGAGAAAGCATACAAGGCATGATGTGGGCCTAACTACCCGGACATAACAATAATAGCCGCTACGTACGGACTCTCGTCACTTGGCGCGTACGTAGCCCCCAAACAATTTACACATAGCATATACATCACCTATGGGGACAATTCCCTCTTACAAGGTTAGAAAGGAGACTCACCTCGTGTCGAATCTACCCCTCGGACCACAATTGCGCCCGAAACTCCGAACTCTACACCCGAGGACTCGCAACTAGCCAAAAGGTATACAATAACATCAATGCATGCACAATGCGGGAAATTACCCTAGTTATTTACTAAAATCGCTATTCTTGAAGAATTTCCAAATTCCAACCCTGGTCCCGCATGATCAAATTCCGAAAATTCTCGAAGGGATCACTCACCCATAGCCTAAGGATCATTAATGTGTGATTTCTACTTGAATTCATGGCCTAAAATGGAAAAATCACAAAGTCCTCAAGAATCCTAAAATTACTACATAATTCCATGATTTTTGATAATTTAGTAGGTAATTTAACTAGGAATTAATGTTTGAAACTAGTGTTAAATAGGGAATTTACTTACCTCGAGTACTAGGGATCAAAGTGATGTGATTTATACAAGGATTCATAGCCTCAATTGAATAATTCACCAATTTATTCAAAGCCCTAGAATTTCTATCCAAATTTTATGAATTCTTGATTCTTTAGGAATTAAACCCGTTGAATTCTATGCATAATAGTGAAAAATAGAAGAGAATTACTTACCCCTACAGTGGGTGGTCGTGGGAGATGTTGCTCAAACTTGGATGCTCTCTAATGGAGGTTGATGGTGGGTAAAAATGAAGAAAACCCGTAATTTGGACATTTAAAAGGGGTTGGCAACAGTGATTTCCGCACCTGCGACCTTGGGACCGCAGGTGCGGTCCCGCACCTGCGAGAAAATCACCGCCCCTGCGGAAAAGGGCCTGGGACCCTGGCATCGCACCTGCGGAGCGGTCCCGCTCCTGCAGAAGAAAGGGTCGCGCCTGTGATGGGGGTCGCACCTGCGAAGGCTGGACTGCAGGTGCGCAGTCGCACCTGCGACTGAGAGACCGCATGTGCGGTCACACCAGAAGCAGCCACACCAACAGTGGATTTTGCTGGTTTTTTGGCCCCGTGCGGGGTCCGGGAAGCCCCTAGGCCCACCCGAGCCTCCGAAAAAATATACCAACAGGTCCCAAATCATATGACGGACTCGCTCGAGCTCACGGAACACTCAGAACATCACTAGAACTAGAAATCACCCGCCAAACCTATTGAATTCAAACTTAAGACTTTAAGAACTCTAGATTTCATAACATTGCGCCGAACGGGTCTATACTACTCAGTATGACCTCAAAATTTACAGACGAGTCATGAATGACTATACGGAACTATTCCCGGTCCCGGAATTTCATTCGGACTTCGGGAACAAACAAATCACATTTCAAGCCAAATTTCAAATTCTATGAAAATCCTCAAAACTTCATTAACTCCAATTTTCTCATTTTGATCTGAAACCCATCAAATCAAGTCCGTTTCTTACCAAATTTCACAAAATAACGTAAATAACATATATTGAACCTACTCCGGGCTCCGAAACCATAATATGGGCCCGGCAGCACAGGTTTCACATCAAGGTTCATTTTCATAAGCCTTTAATATTTTCATAAAACAATTTTCTTTAAAAATTCATTTCTCGGACTTGGGTCCTCGAATTCGATTCCGGGCATACGCCCAAGTCCCATATTTTCCTACGGACCTTCCGGGACCGTCGGATCACGGATCCGGGTCCGTTTTACCAAAAATGGTTACCAAATTCAACTTTATTCAATTAATTATCATAAATGCAACTCTTAATCAAGTTTTCACATAAAGGCTTCCCGGCTACGCGCCCGGGCTGCGCACACACATCGAGGTGAGATCAACGAAGGCTTTCGGGGCCTCGGAACACAGTCAAAATTAGATTCACATAAGATGACCCCTTTTTGGGTCATCACAATATTATTTATCGGGCACAGACTATCATCTCCTGCTACCTGATTACTATCTTTGAGTTTTTACCTAAAGCGTTCTAATCAATTCTAACCGTGTCCTATGCATGCACTACCCGTCTCTTACCTATAGCCCTGGAGGCATTTGGACCTCTATTTTTGGATGATTTTAGACTTAACCTAGGTTGCTCAAAATTGAAAAATACTAAGCGACATACAAAACAGCTAGGACGTTCAAATAGAGACAAGTATGGGCTCAAATTAGCCTCCACTTATAAACAACAGATGCACGCAAACGATCAGCATTAGCAGGTTTTATTAATTGGAGAATCCTATAGGCAAGATATCTATGTGATGTTGAACGAACAAACGGCAGTCATATATGAAATCAGTTTCTTAATGCGATTATTAGAACCTAAATAAATTTGCCTACTGATTTTAGAACAATATGAATAAGCCTTTTGACATGGAATCTAGGTGCTTTAGGCTATAGTGAATAATGGCAGGCTATAGGAACATATCCAGAATTGTTCATTTTAGCCCTATAGGCATTTTTTCTAATGAGAATGACAGTACAATGCTTGGACATTCATGAATAATGAGCAAAAATTGGTTAGAACCTATAGGCATGCTTTCTACAATTTATCCAATTTCAGATCCTATAGACATGATTTCTACAATTTTTACCCAGTTTCAGATCCTATAGGCATGGTTGCTAGCACATAATTACTGAACGAATTAATGCACCTAGAAGCGTGATTTCTAACATATCGCAACATTAATCCTATAGGCATAATTTCTAGCATACGATTTCAACAATACAATATAGAACATATAGGCAGGATTTCTAACATACGATTTCAACAATACAATATAGAACCTATAGGCAGGATTTCTAACATATTTCAATAACACAATATAGAACCTACATGCGGGATTTCTAACATACGATTTCAATAATACAATATAGAACCTATAGGCAGGATTCCTAACATACGATTTCAAACCACAATATAGAACCTACATGCAGGATTTTCACAACACAGTAGAGAACCTATAGGCATGATTTCTACCCAACTTTGCGAATGAAAATAAGAACCCCTTCTCAATTTTACTAAATACCCCAGAATTGTTATTACAAGAATTATTACAGACCAGGGTTAATGAATGAATTACAGAATAAGTAAAACTATAGGGAGCCTATAGCAGGCCCAAATACACCTGGACAGGCCAGGCCTTAACCCATAACAGCTCCAAAGCTCATGTTCATAGATACACAATAATCAGTGGTGAATGATTCACCCATATTCCAAAGATAAGCACACATAACCCAAATCTCTAGTGTGTTAGAGTTCCCTAGGGCTTCAAGAACCCAGGGCAGTGCTCACACTAGAGAACGTGATCATAAACAATTCAAGGGAGATTAGAAACCAAACCCCAATGTGTCTGATTTCACAAGAGTCTCACATGGACCCCAAGTAGTGCTCACACTGGGAGGTCAAGAACAGAACCTAAATGGCCTTGGCTTTCAGCCGTCTAAAGATGGGGATTCAGGATAGCATAGGCAACACATAAAAAGTAGGCAATGGCTAAGGGGCAGAATTTGAAAAGACATACTTGATTTTAGGAAGCAAATATAGCAGAGTTCAATAACACAGAGTAGTTGATCAGAAGGTCAGCAAGACTTAGAGACAGGTTTATCAATACATAGGCAGAATCACATTGAAAGAGTTAGGAAAATCAGTTGGCAGTATTTACAAATACTTGTCATACGCAAGTGTATAATACTTAACAAGTTAAAGCCTGAAAGGTCTAATTATGCTAAGTGTACATGCCAGAATCAAGGACAAACCATGTTTACTCACATCAGAAAACAAACAACATTTAGACATGTAGGAAAACATAAATTTGATAAGTAACCTAGAGTCAAGCAATCACTTGAAGGAGTATGGAATCAAATAAATTAAGGACATACTGAAAGACATATTACCAGGGCGCATAAGTGGCTGAAAAGGCCTTAGCACTAATTCGAACACACCAAGGCAAACATTGAAAAGATTCAGAGTAAGATGAGCAGGTGAACTCGTCAATATCACCTATAAGTATTCTAGTGTTAATGTAAGAGATTTATTTAAAAGATTCAACGCAAGTGCCGAACTAATAAAGCTACATACAGGAAGCAGTTTAGAAGGTATTAAGCTAAACACTTAAGAGGATTCATATTATTCAAAACAAGCATGAACAAACTCGGAACTAGCAGCATTAAGTGAAATTAGGAACTAAAGAGACTCAAACAAGCGTAAAGTTGACAGAATCATGCTTAAAAAATAAACCTAAGCACACTGGACCATAGATACAAGTCACAAATACATAAGAATGAAATGGCAAAGGTGCAGTAACTCGCCAGTTAAGCGAGAAAAGCAAGAATAACACCACAAAGCAAAAACACAGAATTTCTGGGCTTGGATTTTAGCCGGCCAAGAACCAGAGATAGAACAAGATAACAAAGAAACTACAGAGCAAAGCATTAAGTTTTTAGTGAGATTATAGTGATTCTCCGTCTATCCTAAAAGGGAAAGGGGAGGGTTTATATAGTGACAGAGATCGAGCAAATAAATAAGAAAAGTGTAAATCAAACACAAAAAAGGAAGTACCATCATGCAGAATCAAATAAAATCGGATTTAGGGAAAAGGAAATAAGCAAACCCTAATTTTAGGAAAACAAAATATTGGCAGAATATTAACACCCAAAGATTAATAGAGACACAAATAGCACCAAAATCAGTGAGTCAAATTGATTAGGAAAACAAGATCTAAAAATTCTAACTCTTAAGGCAAGTGAAAAGAAATCGGCAGAATCTAAATAAGGAAAATCAAACTCACACATAATAGGACGAATATGGACAAGATAACACCCAAAATCAAATACTCGAACCAATTTTTGGTTCGATTTGAAGAAAATCTGTAAACCCTAGTTTTAGGGTACGTGAGAATCGTCAAAATATAGACACAATCGGACTCACACGATGTAGAATAAACGTGTGTAGACGGAATATTGTCCAGATTCAGGAAATGGGAGTCAATCGGACAGAATCGGAGTAGTAGTACTTGCCATATTTAGGCAAGTACTAAGTGATACCATAGAGAATCAACCAGTAGAAAAAATATACGGATATGGTAAGTAAATAGGAAAGGAATCCCATTAGAAGAGGGATTAGGAGAAGGGTTTCGAAAGGCGGCAGGTTAAGGTTCTTTACAGGGGGGAGAGTAGAGAGGATTTAAGGGAGGTGGGTAGGTGAATGGTTAGGGTTTGAAAGGGTTTGTATAATTAAGGAGAGGGGGTGAACGGGAACCGTTGATCTTGAGAGATCAACGACTGGGATTAAAGGTGAATAGGGCGGGTTGGATAAAATGGGTACCGACCGGGGTTTTTGGGTTAAAGGGGTTATTGGTTTGGGATATGGTGGATTGGGCTAGGTATTAAGCTAGTTGAGCTGGGGTTATTTGAGTTAGGTATTAGGTAATTGGGTTGGGTAGCTTAGGTCCGAAATAATTAAGAAAATGGGCTATTATTTAAATACTCAATTAATTAGTAAATAATTCGTAACAAAAATGATAAATAAATGGTAAAATATTATTTGTGCATAAAAATGGCTAATAACAATTATTTAACACTATAGAAATATAAAAAGTTATTTTTCGCGTAAATAAAGTAATTATAAGTATATACGGGCTATTATTGCAAAATGTGCAATTTAATCTTTAAAATGCAAATGTAATTAAATGCACCAAAAATATTTAAAACCTAGTATGGATATAAATGATGAAGTTGGATGATAAAATCATCATAAAATAATTTGTGGTGCAGTTAATGATTATTTATTTAATAAAATATGGGAATAAATTGATTTAAAAATTATAGAAAATTAGGAAAAATGCTTGTATGTGTTTATAAATCACATGATGATTCATATGAACTATTTTGAAAGTATATATGTATATTTTTAAAAACATGAGGGAAAATTGGGTATCAATAGCTGCCTTTCTTTACCCAGGAAGGATGAAAGACTTGTCGGGTAAAGAAATGATGACCGATTTTGACCGAATGGGGTAATTTGAAAGATATAGGCCGCACTCTGGATTTTGAGATGCCTACATATATCTGGCTTTACAGGAAGCAGGTCGTGTGTGGAATGAACCAGTGGAGTTATTTGTAAGAGCGAAAAAATATTCCAGGTGGGATAGATTGGGATTTTTTTTAAAAATGGTTATGGCAAGTGAGACTGGGTAACAGATGGTGATCGGTTACGTTTGAAATAATTAGAGGATATGAGCGTTGAGTGAGAACTGGAGCAAATATTGCTTCCGTTAGAATAACGGTTACCTTCCGGATCACCTGCAAACATAATATGTGCATATAGATTTAAACATGATGCAAATTTCCTTTGGACCATGGAGATTGTATTTGGACGGTGAGGATGACGTCCTTATACCATGATGTCCCGGGCCATGAATTGTGCGGTAAGGGATTCACAGGCCATGAAATAATTTTCTCGGGCTATGAAGAGGGTGCCTCCGAACCATGATGCCTTTGAATAATGATGTGCAAGATTAAGAGATCCTCAGGCCATGGAATGGTGTCATCCGGCTATGAGGATGATGCCTTCGTACTATGACGCATTTGGAAAAGTTGGCTATATATCAGCCCATGAAATGGAGATACATGATGCGAGAGATAATAACAAGAAAGAGCTTAGTCTTGCGTAGAGTTGGGGGCAGATCTTAGCCCTGAGAGAAGAGAATAATGCAAGGTTTAGAATATATCAACATTTATGCAAAGGGGGACAGTGCTTAGTCTCCTGCAAGATTTGGGACAGTGCTTAGTCCCATGCGAGGAGAAGGTGATGCTTAGCCTTATGCAAATACGGAGGCAAGGCTTATCCTCATGCAAGATTTAGGACAGTGCTTAGTCCCATGCAAATGGAAGGCAATGCTTAGCCTTATGCAGATAGAGAGGCAGGGCTTAGCCTCATGCAAGTTTTGAGACAGTGCTTAGTCTCATGCAAATGTAAGGCAATGCTTAGCCTTATGCAGATATGGAGGCAGTGCTTAGCCTCATGCAGGAGAAGGAAATGCTTAGCCTTATGTAGATGGAGAGGTAGGGCTTAGCCTCATGCAGAGAAAAGGCAATGCTTAGCCTTATACCAATGGGGAGGCAGGGGTTAGCCTCATGCAGAGAGCAGGCAATGCTTAGCCTTATGCAAATGGAAAGGCAGGGCTTAGCCTCATGCAGAGAGAAGGAAATTCTTATCCTTATGCCAATGGGGAGGCAGGGCTTAGCCTCATGCATAGAGAAGGCAATGCTTAGACTTATGCAAATGGGGAGGCAGGGCTTAGCCTCGTGCAGAGTTTGAGACAATGCTTAGTCTCATGCAAATGGAAGGCAATGCTTAGCCTTATGCGAATAGAGAGGCAGGGATTAGCCTCATGTAGGGTTTGAGACAGTGCTTAGTCTCATGCAAATGGAAGAATAGTAAGTAAGAGCGAAGTATTCTTAGTTGGAGATATATTTATGTCTGGCGTTTCTGTCGTTATGACGATACTTGTGGTGATGACATATTCTTGCATTCAAAGAAAACTTGTGAGTTTTGCGGGGGAGGTTGGTTCGTGCCTTCGTCTGCTTGCTTTGCTCCACTCTACTCGGGGATCTTTTTCAAGTCACCACGAGTAGCATTTGGCTAAAAATAAGTTTTTCAAAAAGTATGCATGTATGGTTTTCAAAACATAGTAATATGCAACTTGAGAAATCAATTAGATGAACCAGTTAACTGTGACGTTATCTGAGACATTGCAACCTCCTTGCCGCAGAATTTGAGGGTGCCCCAATTATCTAAATGAACTTCTAGTTGTTCCGCATGGAGTGCCGTTGGCTGAACTTGCTTCAGACTTTTGAGGGTCCTCTTCAAAATTCTACCCCAGTTTCTGAATTGGGGAAAATGGAAATTTGTAGTGAATTGTGACTGAACCCACAGGGCTACCTACGTATCCCTTCTTAAACGGGAATAAGGTCAAGCGTAGTTCAATTATATCATATGAAGAAATATAAACAATCTAAACATAGTATCTTTTGACTGCATCTGAGTTGATAGGCTTTGGCCAGATTTCTCCATCCATCTCTGCGAGTATGAGTGCTCCTCCAGTTAGTACCCTTTGAACCATATAAGGTTCTTGCCAGTTGGGGTGAGAATTTCCCTTTGGCTTCATCTTGATGTGGAAAGATCTGTTTCAACACCAGCTGCCCCGGTGTGAACTGTCTAGGTTTGACCATTTTGTTGAAGGCTCTAGACATCCTGTTTTGATAAAGCTGACCATGACACATTGCATTCATTTTTTTCCCATCTATGAGGGCTAATTTCTCATAGTGGCTCCTTATCCATTATGCGTCACTGAGTGCGGCTTCTTGAATAATTCTCAAAGAAAGAATTTCTAGCTCAACGGGGATGACAACTTCAGTATCGTAGACCAGCAAATAATAAGTTGCCCCGGTTGACATGCTGATTGTGGTACGGTATCCCAATAAGGCAAATGGTAACTTTTCATGCCATTGCTTATGATTCTCTACCATCTTCCTTAGTATTTTCTTGATGTTCTTGTTGGAGGCTTCTACAACTCCGTTCATTTGAGGCTTGTATGCTATGGAATTCGTGTGCTTAAGCTTGAAAGTTTAACACATGGCTTTCATCAAATCACTGTTGTAACGACCCAGCCGGTCGTTTTGTGTGTTGGGACTTCGTTCCGTGAATGACTCTTTCCATAGCGGCTACTCGTGCCTTATGATTTGTGTGGGCAGGTAGTTCGAGATTCAGAAGAGATTTGGCCAGTTAAGGAACACTTGGTTCCTGAAGGCTAGCCTATTTGGCTAATTTTGGTTCCGAGCAGCATTTTTAGCAAACGACCTCGGAATCGAGTTCTGACAACTCTAGAAGCTTCGGATGATGATTCGAACTTGGGAGTGTGTTCGCCTCGGGTTTCTAATGACCCGGGAGTATTTCGGCACCTGAACTGGAATTCAGGATTTCATAAGATTTGGAATTCAGCCTGGAATTGGACCTCGTGATATCATGGTCCGAATGGAATTCCGGAACTGCCAATAGTTCCGTATAGTCTTTTATGACTTGCCCGCAAAAATTTGGGGTCATTCCGAGCAGTATAGACCCGTTCGGCGTATCGGTGAGCCATTTGAATTTTCTTGAAATCCTAAGTTTGAAACTAAGGGGTTTTGGAGGGTGATTTCTAGTTTGGATGATGTTTTTAGTGTTCTGGGAGCTCGAGCAAGTCCGTCATGTGATTTGGGACTTGTTGGTATAATTTGTCGTGGGCCCAAGGGTCCCCCGGACCCCGATCGAGGTCAAAAACCAGCAGTTGCACAGCTGGTGGGAAATCTTCTGATGTGACCGCACCTGCAGTCCATGAGCCGCAGGCGCGAGGCTCGCACCAGCGGCCTTTCTATCGCAGGAGCGGCCTTAGTCGCAGGGGCGACTCTTCCTCTCGCAGGCGCGGCTTCGCAGGGGCGGACCAGGCTCCGCAGGCGTGACCATTCCCCAGGGCCCAGGCCATCGCAGGCGCGGCCAATTTCCCGCAGGTGCGAGTCCGCA
>ML289333.1:0-10231 GCA_005239495.1 Nicotiana undulata
ATTTGTTTTAAGATTCAACCCCAAATTGGGGTTGAATCACCCAAAAATCCCAAAACCTAGGTTGTACCCAAAATCCCCAATTTTCTAATTTATTTCATGAGTTTAAGCCTAGGTTTCTAGTGATTAGTGATGGATAATGGAAGGAAACGAGGTTACAAAGCTTACCCGAGTAGCAATGGAGGAAAATGGACTCAAGGCTCGCTAATGGAGGTTGGGGATAGAGGAGAGGGCTGAACTTTGAAGAATTCTCGTGCAAGTGTTCTGTTTTGGACTTAAGAATTAACTGGGCGAAATTACACAGTGCGATCGCAGGAATTGGGTTGCGATCGCAGAGGGTCAGGTTTCACAAGCTCTGCAATCGCGGTTGAAGGTGTGCGATCGCGAAGAATGACTGGGCAAAACTCTGCGATCGCGGACAGGGTTATGCGATCGCAGTGAACAACTACCCAATCCTCACCCAGGTACACTGCCCCTCTATGCGATCGCGGATGGGGTGATGCGATCGCATAGAGCAATCTGACCACCCCTCCCCTTAAGCCTATGCGATCGCAGGGCTTCGTGTGCGATCGCACTGAAGCCCGCACCAGACACCAGAAAACTGAGCCTACACCAGATTTTCTAACTTGAAACCATCCCGTTAGCCACCCGAAACTCACCCGAGCCCTCGGGGCTCAAAGCCAAAAACACACACGACTCCCGAAACATCATACGAACTTTTTCAAGCTTTTAAATCATAAGAATATCAACAAAAACATCGAATTAAACCTCTAAATCTAATTAATCAAACTTAAGAACTTTAAGATTCTAGAATTCACTTCAATACGCCGAACCGGCCTAAACTTCTCGGAACGACTTCAAACTTTACAGATAAGTTATAAATGACACCACGGAACTATTCCCGATCTCGGAATCTCATTCGGACCTCGGGAACATAACACCACTTTCCAAGCCACATTTCAAATTCTTTAAAACCTCAAAGTCTCATTTGTACCGAAACTACTCAATTCACGCCCGTTTCACACCAAGTTCCACAGATAGGACAAATAATATATAATAAACCTGTTCTGGGCTCCAAAATCACAATACGGACCCGGTAACGAGGTTTTCACATAATTTTTCACTTTCGCATTCCTTCATTATTTTCAGAGAATAATTTCTTTTAAAAATTCATTTCTCGGGCTTGGGACCTCGGAATTCGATTCCGAGCATATGCCCAAGTCCCATATTTTTCCTACGGACCCTCCGGGACCGTGAATCACTGGTCCGGGTCCGTTTACCAAAAATATTGACCAAAGTCAACTATATTCATTTATTAATTATCAAAACTCATTTTTTTCTCAGTTTTTCACATAATAGCTTCCCAGCTACACGCCCAGGCTGCGCACGCATATCGAGGTGAGACTAACGGAGGCTCTCGGAGCCTCGGAACACATATATAGCTGAAATTACATAAGATGACCTTTTGGGTCATCACATCCGTAGAATGATTTGAGGTATTTTGGCGAAAGTTAGAATTTCGGCGATTTCGGCCGATAGGTGGAATTTTGATATCGGGCTCGGAATGGAATTCCAAAAGTGGTTGTAGGACCGTTGTGTCATTTGGGACTTGTCTGCAAATTTTCACGTCGTTCCTGGTTGATTTGATAGGTTTCGACATGAGTTTGGATATTTGAGGTTTTGAAAGTTAATAAGTTTGATTTTTGGTTTGATTCGGTGATTCGGGCATTGTTTTGGGTGTTCCGAGGGTCTGACTGAGTTCGTGGGATGATATGTGACCTATTGGTGTAATTGGTTAAGGTCCTGAGGGGCTTGGGATGATTTAAGATGGTTAGCGGGAAGTTTAAATTTTGGAAAAGGCAGCTGGTGCTGCTGTTCTGATGTGGCTGCACCTGCGGATGGGGAACCGCAGGTGCTAGCTTCGCAGGTGCGGAAATAGTGCGCAGGTGCGAGCTGGGGTGGACTGGGCAGCCTTCACAAGTGCGGTCCCCGCAGGAGCGATCATTGGGCGCAGGTGCGGACTGGAGTGCAGGTGCGGTTAGAGTTTCGCACCTGCGATCGCGCAGGTGCAGTTAAGTTGGTCGCAGGTGCGGAAGTCCTGGCAGATTCATATAAGCGAGGGTTAGCCATTTTCTTCATATTTTGAACTTTGGACTTCGGATTGGAGAGCGATTTTTGGGGAATTTCAAGATAATCGAATGGGTAAGTGTTCTTCCACCATAATTAATTATATCTCATGAATTAGTTCTTGTTTTCATCATTTAATTCGTGTTTTAGGTTGAAGAAACTTGGGTTTTTAAAAGAAAATTTCTAAATTGAAAATTCATGATTTGAATGACCAAATGACATCGGATTTGGATAAATTTAGTATGAGGGAACTCGTATCGGAACGGGTAATCGAATTTTGTAAAATTTGTCGGGTTCCGATGTGCGGGCCCGGGGATCGACTTTTGGGTCGACTTTTATAAATTAGTAATGATTAAAACTTTATCATTTTGAATAGTCCCTTATAAGTTTTATGTGAATTTTGAAGTTGTTTTAGTTGATTTGAGCCTTCCGGAGGTCTTCCCACCCGAGAAGTCCATTCTCGAGTACCGGTTGTCGTTTTTGAGGTAAGTATCTTGCCTAACCTTGTGTGAGGGAACTACCCCTTAGGATTTGAGTCTTCCATGTTAGTTGTAGCCCGTGTAGGCGAGGTGACGAGTGCGTACTCGGACTTATTTGAAATTAGGTTGGCCTTTTAGGATTCTTAGGTTCCATTCCTCCTGCGTATGAAGTGATAACTGTTATGGTTGGGTTCCTGACTGCTAGTTTCATCTTCCTCTGTTGGATTAGATTTTCTTGACTTCGATTCCTCTTTGTTGATTATTTGATATTAATTTGATTTAGCTGAATATTTTCCCTCTTCTACCATTATGCTAAAATTTCTTCATAAACTGTCTAATTGATTAGAATTAGTATCATCTAGTCGTATAATTGTTTAACAGGAACTGGAATATCTATAGTTTGGTGTCAAACATGCCCGTGAGTCGTATATGATGATTTACATGATTTACCCTAATGTTACTTAGGTATAGTTGACCATTATTGGCGGTTTTTCTTGATGCCTCTTATTATTGAATATTTTCTTAAGCTGAGTTTATTCAGTGAAACAAACTGTTAGGCGAGATTGGTTATAGATGCTTGCCTTGCCAGGATGATTGGTTCTCTATTTATTGACTTGAGTATCGCGAATCGTTGCTATATTTGTTAGGTTTTCTCCTATTTACATTGTTTCATTGATACTTGGTTTCCTCTTAAGTGATTCCTGCTTACGAGTGAGTTTTGCCACTATTTTGGATAGAAGTTCTCGTGTTGAACTTATCGTCGCATCTTGCATTTTGCCTTTCTATTTTGTTGGGGTGCTCGTTGTGGCCTGTGAAATGTTTTTGCTGTGTTCTGGTTGTTTTCTCTCAGTGCATTGCATTCCATATTTACATTGGGACTGCGGGTCGAGACCTGAGACTTTCCCCTGCATTGCATTGCATATTTACATTGGGACTGCGGGGCGAGACCTAAGACTTTCCCTTGCATTGCATTGCATATTTACATTGGGACTGCGGGCCGAGACCTGAGACTTTCCCCTGCATTGCATTGCATAATTACATTGGGACTGCGGGCCAAGACCTGAGACTTTCCCCTGTATTGCATTGCATATTTACATTGGGACTGCGGGCAGAGGCCTGAGACTTTCCCCTACATTGCATTACGACTGCGTTCCGGTGGGTTATCATTGAGGAGATTGGGATTGAAAAGTATTTGTCTTGCAGAAAAATGATATTTGACTGAGCAGTAATTGGGAAAGTGTATTTAAACAAATAATAATTGAAAAGCAGTATTTGGGCAAGTATATTTTAGCAAATGATATTTGAAGAACAGTATTTGGGAAAGTATATTTGAAAAACTGATATTTGAAAAGCAGTATTTGAAAAAGTACATTTGAATACAACGTATTTTAAGAGAATTCAGTTTTTAATAAAATTTCTTTATAAAGATGTATACATATATATATATATATATATATATGTATACATCTTTATAAAGAAATTTTATTAAAAACTGAATTCTCTTAAAATACGTTGTATTCAAATGTACTTTTTCAAATACTGCTTTTCAAATATCAGTTTTTCAAATATACTTTCCCAAATACTGTTCTTCAAATATCATTTGCTAAAATATACTTGCCCAAATACTGCTTTTCAATTATTATTTGTTTAAATACACTTTCCCAATTACTGCTCAGTCAAATATCATTTTTCTGCAAGACAAATACTTTTCAATCCCAATCTCCTCAATGATAACCCACCGGAACGCAGTCGTAATGCAATGTAGGGGAAAGTCTCAGGCCTCTGCCCGCAGTCCCAATGTAAATATGCAATGCAATACAGGGGAAAGTCTCAGGTCTTGGCCCGCAGTCCCAATGTAATTATGCAATGCAATGCAGGGGAAAGTCTCAGGTCTCGGCCCGCAGTCCCAATGTAAATATGCAATGCAATGCAAGGGAAAGTCTNGAAATGATTGCATTTTCAAAAGCTTTCCATATAAACTCACGATTTAAAGGTTTTACTCGACAGTTCGACCAATTTTTATTAAGCTTATTGGCTACAACTTGATGTGAGTAAATTGATGCAGTGCTGACAGTTTGAGTGTCTTATGGTATTGTGATTTCCGATTTTGGCTTGCGTGTTGTCTTCTTTCTTGCGTTTTTCTATTATGCCGTTCTGTTGCTTTAAATTGCTACACTCCTTTCCGCTTTATATTTTCCTGTCGTTAATTATATTCGAAAATCTTTAGATAAATATTATGCTTCCGCCACTATCATAATTATGCCTTTTTACTTGTTAGACCAGTGGGTGTCTGGACTAGTCCTCTTCACTACTTCACCGAGGTTAGTCTTGATACTTACTGGGCACCGATGTGGTGTGCTCATACTACTCTTCTGTGCATTTTTGTTTGCACAGATCCAGGTATTGACCGTTAGTAGCTGCATGGAGCCACGTCGAGGAGACTCAAGGTAAACCTGCTGCTGCGTTCGCAGGCTTCGGAGTCACCTTCCTGTTTAATTCAACTGTACTTATTCATTTTTAGACAGTTGTATTTAGATTGGTAGAAAGAATTCGTAGAGCTTATGACTTGTATTTATCAGGTTTTGGGAAATTGTAAATTTTGTCAAGATTCCATATCGAGACTGTTACATTTTCTTTATTATTGTTGTTGCTCAGTGAAATATTAGGCTTACCTAGTCCATAAGACTAGGTGCGATCACGATACCCAACGGGGGAAAATTTGGATCGTGACAATATATATATATATATATATATATATATATATATACACACACACATCTTAATATAGCTAATGTTATATCGAATATAGCTTATATATTATACACTTAGTATATATATTAAGATGAACTCGATATCAAACTTGCAAATTAAAGTTTACATTTAATACTTCAAATTAAAGTTCAAACTTGCACTTATCATTTCATAATAAATTAATAATACTTTAAATTAATCGAACAAACTAAAACATTAAGCATAATACATCTAATAATTGTAAAATAACACAAATTGTCTCAAATCAACTTAAAATCTTAAATACGAATGTCTGGAGGACGCCCAAGACAACTTTTTATATGCCTCCTTAAACAGCATGTGCCCTCCAACTTTGGACGATGAGTGAAGACTCGACCACAGTTTTTGCACTTTACTATGTAAACTTCTTCATTTTCTTCTACCACATTAAAGTGTTCCCAAACATATGAGCGCACTCTAGAATCACCGGGCATGATTTTACTTGAATTGAGAATTTGAGTTTGAGAAATGAGAGATGAGTGAAGACTTGAATACTTCAATTCACCAACTTCACAATTTTTCACAAATTGCAACAATAAAGTAAGCAATTATAGAATACAATTAGAGAGAGATTGATAATTTTTTGAGAAAAATGAAAGAATGGGGGAGTATTTATAGTTTAAAATAGGGAAAAAGTGTAATTATAAAAAGATTAGGGTTAAAACAAAGTTGGGGAGTTAAATGGCTATTTTATAAATAGCCAGCGGCTATTTTTGACAGTAAAACAGCCATTATTTGAATGCCATAATGGCTAGAAACGACCATATTTGGCAGAATTATTTTTTTAAATAGTCGTTGGGCCCATTTAGGCCCGTTTAGGACCGGTCGAACCGGCCCACTCCCCAGCCGGTCCCGGTCCCGGTCTCGCGGGCTTCAATCATGGGACCGGCCCACCCCCACCCGGTCTTGATCCTATCTGGTTAGACCCGTTTAGGCCCACCACCCATTTGGCCTCGCTGGCCTAGGCCGGACCCGGGCCTAACCAGCCCTTATGCCACCCTTATCTCCGTCATAGGAAGATCTTGTGTCTCCATCTTAGTATAACTTCCGTGTCCACTTGGTACATCCCGCAGTAAGTAGCTCACTTTGTTCCTAGTATTGTGGTTGCTCATGACATGGCCTTGTATTGCAGTTTGGGAGTTAATATTGCAGAAACATGTCCTGCTCATAACAAATGTTCATTTTCTCTGTATACCTCCACAACATGTGTTAATTGTGTTCACTACTAGAAATCAGAGTTATGGCAACACTTTTTATTGCTACGGTTCCATAACCATTCCAATAGGCGTTCTAATTTTTGAGTCAACCGGGACACTTAGCAACTGAACCGTTGCCATAGTCTCAATAATTGTTCCTATAGATACCTATATGGCAACGGTTTATATAACCGTGGCAATAGGTAAATCTATGGTAACAGTTGGATGTATTGTTACGGTAATTTTAGTTCCCTCCTTTTTTTCCGCCCAAAATCTTACTACCCGCTGAAATAAAGTGGGGCCCACAATCTTATTTTTTTTTAGTTTTATATCTACTTTTAATCAAAAATATATATAATATATATCTAAACCCCTAAAATATAAAAACTCCATCCGAAAAAATCCCCTAATTCTTTCACATTGGAAATTACGAGGTTCCTCCGATTAGTTTCATCGGCAATTACCAGGCTCCTCCTCCGTAGTTTCATTGGAAATTTTGAGGAGATCGATCGAGTTTCCAGGCTACGAAAAAGCATCGGAAATTACCAGGCTCCGAAAAATCGACAGTCTCCTCTAGGCTCGTCAATAATCAAAAATATTCTTTGTTCCGACGATCGAAAATCGCCTCCAGGCTCAACAACTCCTCCATAATCGGCAGCACTGGAGGCGGTGTGCTAATTCTTTAGAGTTTCTCCACATTAGAGTTTCTCCACATCTGAATCGGTAAATATATTCTTAGTAGCTTTTTAAATTTGGTTTTAGCAGCTCAACTTGAGTTTTTGTTAAATTTCTGGGTTGGTTTTTTTAATTTGTTTTGTTTAAATTTCTGGGTTGAAGGCTTTAAATTTCTTGTTTTTGTTTAAAATTATGTGGCGTAAGCAGTGGTACTGCTAAGATTTCCACCAGTTGAGTGTTTGAAAGAAGTGTTTGCCTAAGGATTAAGTGTTGGAATGGCTTATTTTATTGTAGCAGACAAGGATATTCTTGCTACTGCTCGGAAAAATTCCGTTAAACATGGCAACAATTGAATCACTAGTTTAACTTTTTAAGTATTAATTTTAGCACTAAGTGTTACTTCATATCAACATTACTGTAATCTCTAGTTTAAGTATAATTATGCGCGCGCTTGATGAGAGAGGTCGGCTTAATTAGTTGACGAGACGTCTCTATGTCCAATCAGTAGGTTAGAAGTTCGAATCATGTGAACCCATAGAGTGAATCAGTACTGAAGTTAATGAGTTACACTTAAATTTGAAGAAAAACTGATATATGTACATGTGTAGTATATGAAATCTTGAAGAGGACCATTTCTCGGTAAGTAAAGTCTACATATTCCGATCTTGAATTAATTGATATTTGAGCATGGGTACAATACTTCTTTTCGCTTACCATGTTTATGAATAGTTTTACTTGTTGAAAGTGAAATTGAAAGCTTATAATTAGGGTTGATTTAAATCTAGATTAAGAAAACAGATTAGTTGAGCAAAAAAGTAAAAGTTATGGAAGTAAATACTTGTTATGTACAAAAGACCAAATGGCTGCTGCTTCGTAATTTATTTTCCTTTTCCTCTGATTTGTTTTAATTTCTCTGTTTTCCTATTTCCTGTAATCGTAGTTTGTATTTATGAAACAATTATGATTAAGAAAAGGATTTGAGAGCTTTTTATGTTCATAGTAATCTTTAGTTTTGCTTTCTGTTTTTTTTTATAAATAAGGTTTTATATATCGATCCCAACTATTTTTATTGAGGCATAGTTAGTTATTGAACATATAGACAGTTTGCTACTGATGTGCATTTTTTACCTACTCAAATCAAATCAGAGCAGTTACATTTATGAAAATTCTAGCTAAATCTGTTGGTAAAGCCAGTTATTTATGTTTATATTTGGTTGGAATTTGTTAGTATTTAAGCAAAAGTACAAAAAGAAAATAAATTATGTAGTCAATATACGTTTCCAATATTAGTTTTGTGTGATAAGAATATGTTTTGTCACTTGAGAATTCACGTAAGCTTGATCCATTGAAGTATAAACTTGAGAACTCTTTTCTCTGGATGCATATTTTTAGATGTTTGCAGAAGAAAAGGAACGTGTGTTTATGTTGACCAGTTATATAAGAAGTGATGTAATGACATGAATTAGTTTCTCTATATCTAGTTTTTGGTCATTGATATTTCAGCCTTGTTAATAATACATTTTGTGAGGTGATATTTGGAAGTTGCAGGGAACAATCAATTTTTGAGTGCATGGAATACTATTTTTGATATATTATTGATGAGGTGTTCACAATTCCTTATCCTACATCTGTTTCTGCATTGTATAGTTTTTCTAAAAAGGTAGATTCTTTGTCTTTTTACCTCCAAGTATGGCCTTCTTGATCGCTTGACCTTGCTTACCTTGAATACTAATTTCGGTGATTTGAATATATTATATAGGATATCCATGGATTATGGTGATAAAAGTTGGATGAATCTCCTTAGATGGACGGATGAGTATATATGTGGAGTGAATAATTTTCTTGATAAGGCATTTGAATGAGTCGTCCAAGGAAATGAAATATTATGCCCTTGCAAAAAGTGCATTAATCGCTATTGGCATTATAGAAATGTGGTGGAGGATCATTTGGTTGTTCATGGGTTTGTTGATGGTTATACCAAATAAGGAAACACTTCAGAAGTTAATCAGTAGTGTTTAAACCAGTTTTTCATGCCTATGACAGTTGCTAAATGATCATTTGCTTTGCTGAAATATTAGTAATATCTAACTCTTTTCTTTTGTACTCGCCAATGAGATTTTGATCTCTTATGTCAGTATCTGTGATAACAAGCTTATGTTTTCCCCTATCAATCGCAATTCTCTGCACGATGCTAGATCTCTATTACCACAGGAACATCATTTGCTTGTGTGATCTATTATGTTAGTCTTGAACGTGGTTTTTGCCTATGTGTTCTACTTTCTAAGTCTTGAATATGGCGTTCATTATTAGAATCTGTATACTTCAGTGCTTGTTATGGTTAGCAAGCTTGAATCATGTGAGGTAAATTTGCTTGTGTTATATAATGTTGACTTTAACATTAATTGGTTAGACCTTCTAATTTGCTAGTCTCAAATATGATGTTCTTTCATTAGATTGTAATATATTCTGGTGCTTCTTTAATTTAAAATGATTGAATCATGTGAGGGAAGTACAGAAGCTACTGTAACGACCCAGCCGGTCGTTTTGTGTGTTGCGACTCTGTTACCGTAAATGACTCTTTCGATAGCGGCTACTCGTGCCTTATGATTTGTGGGGGCAGGTAGTTCGAGATTCAGAAGTGATTTGGCCAGTTCAGGAACACTTGGTTCCTGAAGGCTAGCCTATTTGGCTAATTTTGGTTCCGAGCAGCATTTTGAGCAAACGACCTCAGAATCGAGTGCTGACAGCTCCAACAGCTCCGGATGATGATTTCGGACTTGAGCGTATGTTCGCCTCGGGTTTCTGATGACCCGGGAGTATTTCAGCACCTGAATTGGAATTCAGGATTTCATAAGATTTAGAATTCAGCCTGGAATTGGACCTCATGATATCCTGATCCGAATGGAAATTCCGGAACTGGCAATAGTTCCGTATAGTCATTTATGACTTGTCCGCAAAATTTGGGGT
>ML289335.1:3120-24715 GCA_005239495.1 Nicotiana undulata
GATTTCAAGAAAATTTCAATGGCTCACCAATACGCCGAACGGATCTATACTGCTCGGAATGACCCCAAATTTTGCGGACAAGTCATAAATGACTCTACGGAATTGTTGCCAGTTCTGGAATTCCATTTGGACCCCGATATCAAAAGGTCCAATTCCAGGCTGAATTCTAAATCACATGAAATCCTGAATTCCAATTCGGGTGCCGAAATACTCCCGGGTCATCAGAAACCCGAGGCGAACACACTCCCAAGTCCGAAATCATCATCCGGAGCTGCTGGAGCTGTCAGAACTTGATTCTGAGGTCGTTTGCTCAAAATGCTGCTCGAAACCAAAATTAGCCAAATAGGCTAGCGTTCAGGAACCAAGTGTTCCTGAACTGGCCAAATCACTTCTGAATCTCGAACTACCTGCCCACACAAATCATAAGGAACGAGTAGCCGCTATGGAAAGAGTCATTCATGGGAACGGAGTCCCAACACACAAAACGACCGGCTGGGTCGTTACATTCGAGGTCTAATTCCCCAAATTTTAAAATTCCTAAGTTCTACCCAAAAACCAAATTTTTATCATGAAAACTCTAGATTTTTGGTTGAAATCATTGTTAAAAGTTGTTAGGAATTATAATAAATTAGTTAGAGATCACTTAACAATGATTTGGAGAAGTTTGGGTCTTTGAAAAATAGCCTATGGAGGTTTAAGGTTTGAGATAATTGAAAAATGGGTGAAAATCCCGTCTAAAATCTTACTTAATAGGTTGCAGAAGTTGCATTTGCGACCCAGGGTTCGCATTTGCGACCCTCGCGAAAGCGAAGAAATACTTTGCAATTGCGAACAAGAGGAAGCTGGGAAAAATTTGCATTTGCGACAAGAAGTTCGCATTTGCGAACTGGGCACACTAGAAAACCAGCACTTTTTCCCCGACACGAAAATGAGCATAACTTCCTCATACGATGTCCAAATTCGATGATTATTTTTCCTATGGCTCCGTAATTACGATACGGATCTAATGGTTTAATACAAACTGAATTTGGAGCTCATTTGCTTAATGTGTTATCATTTACTCTTTAAGAAACAACGATGAAACATCAAAAACAAGCACAACATAGCCTAAACTTATCTGAAACTCACTCAAGCCCTCGGGGCTCCAAACCAAACATGCACGCAACTCAAAAAACATCATACGGACTTGCTCGTGCAATCAAATCATCAAAATGACATCAAAATCTACAAATTTAACCTCAAAACTCACGGTTTTCTCAAGAACACTCAAATATTTCTAACTTTTCAACCGGATGTCCGAATTACATCAAATCAACTCGGATTCTCATGAAACTTCACAGATAGGACTTACGTAACATAACAAACTTATTTCGGGCTCCGGAACCAAAATATGGGCCCGAAATCATATATTTCACATTTTATTCCCTTTCTTTATATTTTGAATTAACCAGCAGAACAATTTTCTTCAAAAATTGTTTTCTAAGGATCGGGACCTTGGAGTTCATTTCCGAGCATATGCCCAAGTCCAATATTTTACTGTGGAGCTCCCGGGATCGTCGGAACACAGATCCGGGTCCGTTTACTCAAAATGTTGACCAAAATCAAATTTTAACTCTAGAAATTATTATTTCTCATATTTTAACATAAAAGCTTTCCGGTTTCACGCCCGGACTACGCACGCAAATTGAGGTATTTAAAATTAACCTTTTTATGATAATTAAGCATGGGACGGAGTCTATATTTATAAAATGACCCCTTGGGTCATCACAATCTCCACCTCTAAAACACACGTCCGTCCTCGAACGGATATAGAAAGTTACCTGAATTAGCGAAAAAGTGTGGATATTTACTTAGCATGCCCGACTCGGACTCCCAAGTAGCTGCCTCAATGGGCTGACCTCTCTACTGCACTCGAACTGAAGGATAACTCTTAGACCTCAACTGACGAACCTGCCGGTCTAAAATGGCTATCGGCTTCTCTTCATAAGTCAAGTCCTTGTCCAATTGGACAGAGCTGAAATCTAACACGTGGGACGGGTCATCATGATATTCCCAGAGCATAGACATGTGGAATACCGGGTGAATTGAGGATAACCTTGGAGGCAACGCAAGCCTATATCTACCTCCCACACTCTATCAAGAATATCAAACGGCCTGATATACCTAGTGCTCAACGTACCCTTCTTCCCAAATCTCATAACACCCTTCATGGGCGACACACGAAGTACTCTCTTTCCAACCATGAATGCCACATCACGAACCTTACGATCGGCATAACTCTTTTGCCTAGACTGAGCTGCACAAAGTCTCTCCTGAATAATCTTGACCTTATCTAAGGCCTCCTGAATTAAGTCTGTAGCTAGTAACCTAGCCTCTCCCGGCTCGAACCATCCAATCGGCGACTTGCACCGTCTACCATACAACGCCTCATAAGGAGCCATCTGAATGCTCGTCTGATAGCTATTATTATAAGCAAACTCCGCTAATGGCAAGAACCGATCCCATGAACCTCCAAAGTCGATAACACAAGCGCGGAGCATATCCTCCAATACCTGAATGGTACGCTCGGACTGCCGGTCAGTCTGAGGGGGAAATGCTGTACTCAACTCCACTCGGGTACCCAACTCACACTGAACTGCTCTGCAAAAGTGCGAAGTAAACTGCGTATCCCGATCAGAAATGATAGACACAGGCACCCCATGAAGGCGAACTATTTCCCGAATATATAACTCAGCCAACCGCTCCGTAGTATAAGTACTTTCCATAGGAATGAAATGTGTTGATTTTGTCACGACCCGAATTTACCCTCCAAACGGTCTCGTGACGGCACCTACTCTCTACGACTAGGTAAGCCTAAATTGCGGAAAAAAGAGACAAATAATAACAAAAACTGTAAGGGTGAGGTAATACTATAAAATTTAGCCGCTCGGCATCTACAACTTTTACTTTCCCAAAACCCGAAATGTCACAAATCACAAGCTTTGTATGACTATAGCTTTATACAACGGAACAAAGAAAATGTGTATATATATCTCCTAGGTCTGTAGTAGAGTAGATGGGGACACGTGGGATTCTGCAGACACGACAGAATTACTTTGCGTTCTCCTAACAGCTGCTGTAGTACTCTTAGCCAAAACGCTGTGTACTAGTACCTGGATCTGCACATGGGGAAAACATGCGTAGGAAAGGGCGTGAGTACTCCACATTCGGTACTCAGTAAGTGCCAAGCCTAACCCTAGTCAAGTAGTGACGAGGTCAGGTTGAGGCTCTACTGAGTTTGAAAATAAGACAGTTATAAGTTTGAACAGTGACATATAAATAGCTACAATAAGCAGAATTTAAGAAAAACTGAAAGAAATAATAAAGAAGAGCCCTCGACTCAGCACATCATATATCTCAATAGCAAATATGCTATGCAGTACAGGGGGAAAGCTCCCAGATCTCAATCGTAGTCCTAGTTTCAATATGCTATGCAGTACAGGGGGAAAGCTCCTGGATCTTAGTCCATAGTCCCAATTTAAATATGCAATGCAGTACAGGGGGAAAGCTCCCGGATCTCAGTCCGTAGTTCAAATTTAAATAGGAGCTGCAGAATTTTATCGGATACTGATTAATTAAACAATTCAAGAAAACAATAGGCAAGAATAAGGTAAAACTACCTAAGCATGGAGCAAATAGTAGCAAATGCGGGGAATTCAAGTGAAAACAGGTAGGCATGCTCATTCCTATGCTAACTAATCAGTTATAACATGAAGCAGTAATATAGGAATGAAATGAGTTATATCATGGAAGGAAAAGCGGGAATTTAGCAACAATGACCCGTGTACGCACTCTTCACCTCACGTACACGGCGTCCACATAGTAAAATTAGTATAAAAATGCCTAAGGGAAATCCCCAACACAGAGTTAGGCAAGCCACTTACCTTGACTGCGCTGATAAACTCAATACCACGCTGTTGCCACGAGTATCCGACTCCGGGTGGTCCAAATCTATTCAATTTGATTGCATAATGTAAATATCACTTCAAGGAAACAAAATAGCTAATTATTTCTAAGCTAATACACGAAATTAGGGAAATTTGTCCAAAAAGTCCCTCGGGCCCACGTCTCGGAATTGGGTAAAAATTATATTTTCCGAACACCCATTCGCTCACGAACTCACTCGAACAAGAATCATCAAAATCCGACGTCTAAATCTCCCTAAATCCTCAGATTCTACTTGGGAAAGTTTCACCCCATTCTCATGGTTTTCCATCCAATTTCATTGATTAGATTGAGCAAATTGATAGAGATTATTGATATACAAATGAATTAAGGTTAGACAATGTTACCTATGATTCTCCTCTTCGAATTCCACTAACAAATTTCCAAATCCCGAGCTCTCAATCCATTTTGGAGTTATGAATTTTAAACCCTCGGATTTTGGTATTACCACCCCAGGGATTTTGCACCTGCGACCTTGGGATCTCACCTGCGGTGCCGCACCTGCGGCGCCGCACCTGCGGAGAACCAATCACAGGTGCGGAAACTCATTTAAAAGGCCTGGGGTCGCACCTGCGGTGGCTGGGTCGCAGGTGCGGCTCCGTACCTGCGGATATTCTTCCGCGCCCGCGAGTCTGGCCAGCCCGAACTACATCCGCACCTGCGTGCACCCTCTTCGTACCTGCGTGTCCGCACCTGCGGGAAGACCATCGCAGGTTCGAGACACCCGAACCAGCAATGGTTCAACTGCTCTCTATGTTCCAAATTCACCTATTGGGTATCCCGAACAATCCCGAGGCCCCCGTGACCTCAACCAAACCTATGAACTGGCCTTAATACCTTATTCAAACTTGGTCGAGTCTTAAAAACACACCTCATAACATCAAAATCATCGATTATGCATAGATTCAAGCCTAAGAACTTATGAAATTTCTAACATTCACATCCGATGTCGAAACACGTCTAAACTCGTCCGAATGACCTCAAATTTTGCACACAGGTCACAAATGGCATTATGGACCTACTGTCTCTTTCAGAATTCCATTCTGAGTCCGATATCAAAATTTCAGCTATCAGCCGAAATCGCCAAAATTCTAACTTTCGCCAATTCAAGCCTAAATCTATAACCAACCTCGAAGACCCATTCCAAACCCGCTCCTAACCCTGAAATCACCCAATAGAGATAACGGTGTCGACAAAATTCCATTCTGGATTCGTATTCACACAATTATAGCTACGGTCCGATTCTAAAGCCAAATTCCACATTTATGGACTATGTGTCCAAAATCACTCCGGATTTCACCACTCAATGCTCCGACAAGTTCCAATAACATAAATAGACATGGGAGAATCAGTTATTAGGGGATTGGGGCGCTATCTCTCAAAACGACCGGCCGGGTCGTTACATTCTCCCCCTCTTAAGAAAATCGTTCGTCCTTGAACGAGTATAGAAACATACCTGAAGCTGTGAAAAGATGAGGATACTGACTCTGGATATCCTGCTCGGTCTCCCAAGCCGCCTCCTCGACCGGATAACCCCTCCACTGAACCTTTACTGAGGAAATATTCTTTGATCTGAGCTTTCTGACCTGCCTGTCCAATATAGCCACATGCTCCTCAACATATGATAGATCCTTGTCCAACTAGACCGAGCTGAAATCCAAAACATGAGTCGGATCACCGTGATACTTCCGGAACATGGAAACGTGGAATACTGGATGAACTCATGCTAGGTTAGGAGGCAAGGCCAACTCATAGGCTACCTCCCCAACCCGCTGCAATACCTCAAAAGGGCCAATGAACCTTGGGCTCAGCTTGCCCTTCTTCCCGAACCTCATAATACCCTTCATCAGTGAGACTTTCAACAAGACCTTATCTCCCTCCATAAATGATACATCACGCGCCTTCCGATCCGTGTAACTCTTATGTCTGGACTGGGCTGTGCGGAGCCTCTCCTGTATCAACCTCACCTTATCCAAACCAGGTCGGTGCCATATAACTTAGCTTCGCCAGGATCAAACCACCCGATAGGAGAACGATATCGCCGACCATACAAAGCCTCAAATGGAGCCATCTCAATGCTGGACTGATAGCTATTATTGTAAGCAAAGTCGGCCAAAGGCAAGAACTGGTCCCACTGACCTCCGAAGTCAATCACACATGCCATGAGCATGTCCTCCAATATTTGAACTGTCCGCTCCGACTGACCATTGGTCTGAGGGTGAAATATTGTGCTGAGATCTATCTGGATACCCAACTCACTATGCAGTGCTCTCTAGAAGTGCGAAGTAAACTGAGGTCCTCAATCTGATATTGTCACGCCCTAAAATCGAGGGGCGAGACCGGCGCCTCACCGGGTGATCCCAGTCAAGCGAACTTGGTTTGCCTTTCCTGCCCAACGTATTACCCCGCGTACATAACATACATTATTTCAAATGAGTTAGCCAAATCTTAGTTTCAAATTACATCATACAGCATGTCCCCATTGTTCACTCTTTTAACATGTTAGCAACTAATGTTCAAACTTACATAATATCAGTACATACAAATTTTCCAACATGGCTTACGGTTCCGAGTGCGTACGGTTAATACCCAAAAATACATATATACACTACCCACATTGTGTCTACGGAGCCTCTACGAATGCTAGTGAGTTTATATGCTTGCCGGTAACAAGGCTTCGGCTATACCTTTTTAATATAAGCAAAGGAGGGTGGTAAAATCCACATACGGCCCCGGGAAGGAAAGGGGCTCACCACAACCGCTGAGAAGATGAAAAGGAGGCACCACTATTGGCGGGCTGAGCTACCTGCTGCGGAACCACCTACATCCATATAAAAGATGTAGCGCCCCCGGCAAAAGGGACGTTAGTACTGTGGAATAGTACTAGTATGTATGAACAAACTTTACCCCAAGTACAATCAAGCAGTACACAGGTAAGAGACAGTTAATAGAATTCCGTAAAACATTGCACATAAATCAAAACAACCAAATCAAGAGTTTCACAAATTTCCCTGACATTAGTAACACCTACATATTCAAGAGTGATAATGATCACATTCCATCCTTATTACCTCGGCCACCCTTATCCCCTGCTCTCACCCTTATTACCCCTGCCACCCTTATTGCTCCGTGTTGCGGCGCGCAACCCGATCCCACCTGACAATGAACACACACCACCAATTTGATCACAAAGACTTTCATCGCAAAGAATATAAGTTCACGACAACCAACGAGCAAATCACAAAGAGTCCCATCATCAAGGAAAATCATTCATAACAGCCAAATAATCACGGTCACAGAAAATCTTTATCCAACAATGGATCACATATAGTGTGCCAACAAATTTACCCCACCTGGCATTTCATATTTCACAGCAACATCACCATAACCTTATCACAATGGCAACAATAACAAACAATTTCATCACATGGGCCTTTCCTCCAAGGATCACAGATTCCCATTTAACAGTTTATTTGCTTGGGCTCAAGGCACCCGAATTTTCACCAAGTATTAATTACATGTACAAAGTATTGCCATAATCGTTCAACTGATTTACATCGTTTCATATCAATAACTTCAAACAATTATAAGCTTGGCACATAATAAGATAGGCACGCCCAATCACTGTTCACAACCTCAAATAACACTGTAGAGTGGCGATCAACTAAGATAGTAATTCACATAATCTCATGCAAGTACACATACCGTATGCTCTAACACCAACGGGGAGACTCTACAAAGGTTAAAATTAGCCATACATACTTGGAATCGAGTTTCCTTTTTCAACTTTTACTTGAAATCACCGAACCAACTAGTATCGTCAGTCTAGTTCACAATTAAACACATTCAACTCAGAATTGAAGTCACGCATGCAATTCGTATTCTCTATCAAGCAATTTGTCAAGCACTATGTGAACCCATTAGGTCACCAACCCTATCTTTCTGAAGTTTTACCCCAAGTCACTCCCTTTTACTAAATTAACACCATTTCTAAACATGCATGCAAGGTCTTGGTTACTATTTTCAAGGATCAATTAATGCCAACCCTCCCCTTGTTTAAAATCAGAAATTTATAGAAAAGAAGAAAGAGGGATTGGTAACCCTTACCTGCTGAAATGGGGAAGAAGGAGATTACTCGAAATACCGGGCCTGGGAGACCTTGAAAATCATTCTAATGGAAGGGCCACTTCCTCTCTCAAGAACTCTCCTTTCCTTCTCTCTATTTTTGTTCAGAAACTTGTAAAAATGAAAGGGGGTGGGGTTAAATGAAACTGGGGTCGGGTATAAAATTTCAGAAAATAACAGACCGCGTCGAATATGCGGTCAGGAATGCGGTCGCATTCCTGACATGCGTTTCGCATTTTGGACCGCAGAATGGCCCCCAGGTGGGCCAAATTTTGGAAACATTCTGCCCGGGTATGCGACCATTATGCGGTCCGCATACGCATTATGCGATCGGATTGTGCGTCGCATAACACCCCTTCAGTTGGGCAGTGATCTGCCCGTATATGCGACCACTATGCGGTCCGCATACACGTTATGCGCTCGCATAGTGCGTCACATAACACCCAATATCTGAAAAAATTTAGTTCTTTCAAATCCCGGGGTATTTTACAAAAAACCAAGGTCCGATATAAGGGTTTACTCAGAGATATCGACTCGGGGAATCTTTCGGACGTTATTTTAAGCAAGAAATTTTTACGGGTCTTTACATTCTCCCCCCCTTAAAAAGCATTCGTCCCCGAATGAGGATTTTGGAAGTCAGTTTGTTCTTGAAAACGTGACATGCCAACCTCCCAATTTACACTAACTCCGGTATTTTCAGAAAAATTTCGCCAGAGGTTCCCTTGTAACTAGGCCTATCTACCTGTCAGAGAGCCCCCGAAACACATTTCCAAGCACCATTACACACATTTCGTTATCCCTACAACTGGTATACTATTCATCACCTCAACACTCACACATATTCAATTACCTTAACAAATACAGATGGTTCATCCTCTTTTCATCATAATTTAGCATAAGATCCAATTGGTGGCATACAATTTGCACATAGCCTTGGGCCACTTCAGTGTGCCCCATACAGTTCAATCACCTCAATAGATCATAGACAAATTTTTTACTTACTTACCATTTACAAATCTATACTATTATTAATTACTTACTTACCGCATTTGTTTCACAACTGTTTATTTGCTTTGAAGGTGGCACACCACCTAGTTAACAACTTTGTATACAGTTTTAGCACGCATTGGAAAGTTACAACAATAGGGCAGTTAGGAGAGGAAAGAAAAATAGGGTGTCTTGGCACGAGTCTGAATACAACATCAAATTGCCCTGAAACCATGATTCGCACGATCATTACTACACTTGCTCAAACAGATGGGGGTATTTTTCTTTCATCTCTTTCTCTGTTTCCCACGTGGCCTCCTCGACTCGTTGACTTCACCACAACACTTTAACAGAAGAAATGTCTTTGTTTCTCAACCTACGGACCTGCCTATCGAGAATGGCAACCGGAACTTCTTCATACGACAAGTCTTTACTAACCTCAATGGTCTCAACTGGTACAATGGCGGAAGGATCTCCAATTACCTTCTTCAACATAGACACGTGGAATACCGGATGCACTAATGACATTTCAGGGGGCAATTCCAGCCTATACGCGACTTGTCCTATCCGCTGAGCGATCCGATACGGCCCGACATACCTTGGGCTCAATTTTCCTTTCTTTCCGAACCGCACGACTCCCTTCATGGGAGATACCTTCAAGAATACCCAATCATCTACTTGAAACTCTAAATTCCTACGACGAACATCCGCATATGATTTCTGACGACTCTGAGCAATTTTCATCCTTTCCTGAATGACTCTAACTTTTTCCAAGGTTTGGTGTACAAGATCCGGCCCTATCAATTCTGCCTCACCAACCTCAAACCATTCGATCGGAGATCTACATCTCCTCCTGTATAATGCTTCAAATGGGGCCATCTGAATACTAGCATGGAAGCTGTTATTGTAAGAAAACTCTATAAGCGGCAGGTGATCATCCCAGCTACCCTTGGAATCTAAAATACAAGATCGCAACATATCCTCAAGCGTCTGAATAGTCCGCTCCGCCTGACCGTCCATCTGTGGGTGGAAAGTTGTGCTGAGATTTACCTGAGTACCCAGACCTTGCTGAAATTTCCTCCAAAAGTTAGCTGTGAACTGAGCCCCTTGATCTGAGATAATAGAAACTGGAGTACCATGAAGCCTGACTATTTCCTTGATATACAACTGAGCGTACTGTTCCGCGGTATCGGCGGACTTAACTAGCAAGAAGTGAGCTGATTTGGTGAGTCGATCCACGATCACCCAAATTGAGTCGAACTTGCGCTGAGTGTGAGGTAACCCTACCACGAAGTCCATGTTGATCATCTCCTATTTCCACATCGGTATATCCATAAGCTGAGTCAGCCCACCGGGCTTTTGATGCTCGGCCTTCACCTGCTGACAATTCAAACACCTAGACACCAAGTCCGCTACACCCCTCTTCATGCCATTCCACCAAAAAATTTCCTTGAAATCGTGATACATTTTCGTGGAACCTGGGTGAATAGAATACCTGGAATTATAGGCCTCTGCCATTACCCTCTCCAGGAGATCATCTACATCTGGTACACATATCCTCTCCTGACATCTTAAGACGCCGTCATCTTTGCCAAATGAAAACGCTAAAGTCTCGTGTTTTAAAATTGCTTCCCTCAATTGTGCTAATGCTGGGTCTCTGAATTGCTTTTCCTTGACTTCCATTACAAGCGAGGACTCCGCTCCATTTCTCACCACGACATTCCCCTTATCTAAGGTCGAAATACAGACTCCAAGATTGGCCAACCGATGAACCTCTCGAGCCAAAGGCCTCTGACCGGCCTCTAAATGTGCTAAGCTACCCATGGATTTCCGACTAATAGCGTCGGCTACCACATTCGCCTTTCCTAGATGGTACAAAATATTCATATCATAATCTTTGAGCATTTCTAACCACCTTCGCTGCCTTAAGTTTAGCTCCTTCTGTTTGAATAGGTACTGAAGGCTCTTGTGGTCCGTGAACACGTCCACATGGACCCCATAAAGATAGTGCCGCCATATTTTCAATGCAAACACAACTGCTGCGAGCTCCAAATCATGCGTCGGATAATTCTTCTCGTGACTCTTGAGCCGTCTTGAAGCATATGCTATAACTTTACCACGCTGCATCAACACACACCCCAAGCCAATTCTCGACGCATCACAATAAACCACGAATCCCTGCGAACCTTCTGGCAAAGCTAACACCGGTGCTGAAGTCAATCTTGACTTCAATTCTTGAAAACTCTTTCCACAAGCATTGGACCACTGAAACTTAACTACTTTCTGCGTCAGTTTAGTCAATGGGGAGGCAAGAGTAGAGAATCCCTCCACAAATCTTCGATAATACCCTGCTAGACCCAAGAAGCTACGAATCTCTGTCAGGGTCGTTGGTCTAGGCCAATCTTTCACTGCTGCAATCTTTTGGGGGTCAACTTGAATTCCTTCCCTAGAGACCACATGACCCAAAAACGTAACTGATTCTAGCCAAAACTCACATTTCAAAAATTTAGCATACAGGCGGTGTTGTTGAAGAGTCTGCAGAACTGCTCTAAGGTGACTAGCATGATCTTCCCGACTTCGCGAGTAGACAAGGATGTCATCAATAAAAACAATCACGAAGGAGTCTAGAAATGGCTTGAAAATCCGATTCATAAGATCCATAAAAGTTGCTGGAGCGTTGGTCAGCCCGAAGGACATTACCAAAAATTCAAAATGACCATAACGAGTCCTGAAGGCGGTCTTAGGAATATCCTGCTCCCTTATCTTCAACTGATGATACCCAGACCGTAAATCGATCTTTGAGAAGAACCTAGCCCCTTGCAACTGATCAAACAAATCATCTATCCGGGGCAGTGGATATTTATTCTTGATGGTGACCTTGTTGAGTTGCTGATAATCAATACACATTCGAAGCGACCCATCTTTCTTTCCGACAAAAAGAACCGGTGCGCCCCAAGGCGACACACTTGGCCGAATGAAACCTTTTTCTAATAGATCTTTTAATTGCTCCTTTAACTCTCTCAATTCTGCGGGCGCCATTCTGTACGGTGGAATAGATATTGGCTGCGTATCTGGCAATATGTCAATCTCGAAAAATCAATCTCTCTATCTGGCAGAATCCCAGGTAACTCATCCGGAAACACTCCCACAAACTCATTCACGACCGGCACAGACTTGGGAGCTGGCACCTCTGAAGCAGTGTCCGCAACCCGGACCAAATGGTAAATGCATCCCTTCCTGATCATTTTGGAGGCCTTGAGATAGGAAATAAACCTACCCCTTAGCACGACATCATTCCCTTTCCATTCAATGACGGGCTCGTTAGGAAATTCGAGCCTCATAATTCTGGTTCGGCAGTCGAGTTTAGCAAAGCACGAGTAAAGCCAATCCATTCCCATGATAACATCAAAATCTACCATCTTTAATTCAATGAGATCGGCCGTGGTATCTCGACCACACACCGTGACTACACAACTCCTATAGACTCGCACGACCGTAATGGAATCACCAACCGGAGTCGACACTGAGAACGGCTCAAGAAGCTGTTGGGGTTTTATCCCGAAACTCGAAGCAATAAATGGAGTAACATATGATAAAGAGGATCCCGGGTCAATAAGAGCATAAACATTAATCGTTTGTACAGAAAGAATACCTGTGAAAACATCTGGAGAAGCCTCCGCACTCTGGCGACCACTCAAGGCATAGAACCGACTGGGTCCCCCTTGACCCCGTGCTCTACCCCTAGATGCACCGCGCCCTGCTGGAGCTGGAGGGCTTGGTGAAGATGCAGCGGCTGAAGAACCGGACGGCTGAGTAGTGCTTCCACCTGCGCCCTGACTGGGCACACGACAATTCCATTGGGTGTGACCTCTCTCTCCGCATCTGAAGCATACCGGCATATCCAAGTAACATGGCCCAGAATGGGGCCTCCTACACTTAGGGCATGGGGCCCTCCGCTGCTGCTGATACCCCCCACCAGAACGACCGGACTGGTGGAACCTCCTGCCATCTGAATCGGGCCCCAAGCGACCTCCCTGCTGATAACTGCGCCCTGATGGCGGCGCACTGGCTGAGGACTGAGCATAGGACTGAAGTGGTCCTGATGACCCTCTCCCAAAGGCTGATCTCCCCCCTCCAAACGAGCTCCCAGGGTTTCCCGCTGACCGGGCACTACCAATACTCTCTCTCTCTGACCTTATCTTCAATTTTCGCGCCTCTGTAGCCTAGGAAAAACCCACAATCTTCCTGTAGTTCATATCCGAATGCAAAGCAGCTGTAGCAGCCTCATTTACAACCAAGGGACCAAGGCCTTGAACAAACCGACGAACTCTGGCCTCCATAGTCGGCATCATGTGGGTGGCATACTTTGACAAGCGCACAAACTCCATATGGTACTCCCACACGCTCATGTGGCCCTGTTTAAGGACCTCAAACTCTGCAGCACGGGCTGCCATAGTCTCAGTAGGCAAGAAATGATCCATGAAGGCATCTACGAACTCGACCCACCTCGCCGGAGGGCTCCTCTCTCCACGGGAACTCTCCCACATTTCAAACCACGAATATGCTACCCCCTTCAGACGATAAGAAACCAACTCAACTCCCTCAGCTCCAGCAGCCTTCAAAACCCGGAGAGTCCTGTACATTTCATCTATAAAATCTTGAGGATCGGCCTCTGGGTCGGTGCCTGTGAACTCTGGAGGGGCTAACCGTAGAAACTGGTCAACCCTAGAACCTGAAGAACCTCTTTGCTCGCTACAGGACGCAGGGGCAGCCTGAGATCTTTAGGCTTGGGAGGCCACTAACTGAGTCAACATCTGAATAGCCCCCCTGAGGTCCCCATCAGAAATACTGGAACCGGAAGCTGGAACTGAAGATGGATCAGGAACATCAGCGGGAGGGATTTCGGTACCCTCTGTTGGAGCAGGAATAGGGATAGACTGGCCTGGCACGGAAGAGTCCGGCAAATTCAATGTCGGGGAATCACTCTCACCCGCACCGTCAGATAAAGTATGCGTGGCCACACTCGGGGCGGCATTGTCCTCTAGGCCGAGTCGAGCTCTCTTTTTCAGTGCCATTGCTGAAAAATTAGGACAGCGCACGAATTAGATAAAGACATTCTCACAGTTCGCTCCATCGCACGATGCAGAATAAAAATGAAGGGTATTTTCCTAAATGTCCATGTAGCCCCCTAATTATGGATGTGGTCGACAACACACCGATAAGAAGGGCTCTACTAGACACGGCTCCGAGACATCCTAGGACACTTTTTAAAACCTTAGGCTCTGATACCATGTTTGTCACGCCCAAAAATCGAGGGGCGAGACCGGCGCCTCACCAGGTGATCCCAGTCAAGCGAACTTGGTTTGCCTTTCCTGCCCAACGTATTACCCCGCGTACATAACATACATTATTTCAAATGAGTTAGCCAAATCTTAGTTTCAAATTACATCATACAGCATGTCCCCATTGTTCACTCTTTTAACATGTTAGCAACTAATGTTCAAACTTACATAATATCCGTACATACAAATTTTCCAACATGGCTTACGGTTCCGAGTGCGTACTGTTAATACCCAAAAATACATATATACAATACCCACATTATGTCTACGGAGCCTCTACGAATGCTAGGGAGTTTATATGCTTGCCGGTAACAAGGCCCCGGCTATACCTTTTTAATATAAGCAAAAGAAGGTGGTAAAATCCACACACGGCCCCAGGAAGGAAAGGGGCTCACTAGAACCGCTGAGAAGATGAAGAGGAGGCACCACTATTGGTGGGCTGAGCTACCTGCTGCGGAACCACCTACATCCATATAAACGGTGTAGCACCCCTGGCAAAAGGGACGTTAGTACTGTGGAATAGTACTAGTATGTATGAACAAACTTTACCCCAAGTACAATAAAGCAGTACACAGGTAAGAGACAGTTAATAGAATTCCGTAAAACATTGCACATAAATCAAAACAACCAAATCAAGAGTTTCACAAATTTCCCTGACATTAGTAACACCTCCATATTCAAGAGTGATAATGATCACATTCCATCCTTATTACCTCGGCCACCCTTATTACCTCGGCCACCCTTATTACCTCGGCCACCCTTATCCCCTGCTCTCACCCTTATTACCCCTGCCACCCTTATTGCTCCGTGTTGCGGCGCGCAACCCGATCCCACCTGACAATGAACACACACCACCAATTTGATCACAAAGACTTTCATCGCAAAGAACATAAGTTCACGACAACCAACGAGCAAATCACAAAGAGTCCCATCATCAAGGAAAATCATTCATAACTTTACCCCACCTGGCATTTCATATTTCATAGCAACATCACCATAACCTTATCACAATGGCAACAATAACAAACAATTTCATCACATGGGCCTTTCCTCCAAGGATCATAGATTCCCATTTAACAGTTTATTTGCTTGGGCTCAAGGCACCCAAATTTTCACCAAGTATTAATTACATGTACAAAGTATTGCCATAATCGTTCAACTTATTTACATCATTTTATATCAATAACTTCAAACAATTATAAGCTTGGCACATAATAAGATAGGCACGCCCAATCACTGTTCACAACCTCAAATAACACAGTAGAGTGGCGATCAACTACGATAGTAATTCACATAATTTCATGCAAGTACACATACCTTGTGCCCTAACACCAACGAGGAGACTCTACAAGGGTTAAAATTAGCCATACATACCTGGAATCGAGTTCCTTTTTCAACTTTTACTTGAAATCACCGAACCGACTAGTATCGTCAATCTAGTTCACAATTAAACACATTCAACTCAGAATTGAAGTCATGCATGCAATTCGAGTTCTCTCTCAGGCAATTTGTCAAGCACTATGTGAACCCATTAGGTCACCAACCCTATCTTTGTGAAGTTTTACCCCAAGTCACTCCCTTCTACTAAATTAACACCATTTCTAAACATGCATGCAAGATCTTGGTTACTATGTTCAAGGATCAATTCATGCCAACCCTCCCCTTGTTTAAAATCAGAAATTTATAGAAAAGAAGAAAGAGGGATTGGTAACCCTTACCTGCTGAAATGGGGAAGAAGGAGATTACTCGAAATACCGGGCCTGGGAGACCTTGAAAATCATTCTAATGGAAGGGCCACTTCCTCTCTCAAGAACTCTCCTTTCCTTCTCTCTATTTTTGTTCAGAAACTTGTAAAAATGAAAGGGGGTGGGGTTAAATGAAACTGGGGTCGGGTATAAAATTTCAGAAAATAACAGACCGCGTCGAATATGCGGTCAGGAATGCGGTCGCATTCCTGACATGCGTTTCGCATTTTGGACCGCAGAATGGCCCCCAGGTGGGCCAAATTTTGGAAACTTTCTGCCCGGGTATGCGACCATTATGCGGTCCGCATATGCGTTATGCGATCGCATTGTGCGTCACATAACACCCCTTTAGTTAGGCAGTGATCTGCCCGTGTATGCGACTATTATGCGGTCCGCATACACGTTATGTGATCGCATAGTGCGTCGCATAACACCCAATTTCTGGAAAAATTAAGTTCTTTCAAATCCCGGGGTATTTTACAAAAAAACAAGGTCCGATATAAGGGTTTACTCAGAGATATCGACTCGGGGACTTATTCAGACATTATTTTAAGCAAGAAATTTTACGGGTCTTTACAGATATAATGGACACCGGCACATTGTGTAACCGTATTATCTCCCGAATGTAGATCTAGGCCAACCTCTCAGAAGTATAAGTAGTAGCTACTGGAATGAAATGTGCCGATTTGGTCAATCTATCCACAATGACCCAAATACTGCAACCATTTTCCCTTTCTCAAATACTGCAAAAGCTCGATTCTTAATCGTACTGCTGCTCAAAACCCTTAAACACCGCATACTCAAATTTTCGAATTTACTAGGACCCCTGTTGAGAGTCACCCACTATGACTGGCCCCTGAATACCATCAACTCCTCAAACTCCCGATTCATAACAAGCGCTTCGCGACGCGTAAGATTGAGTAGGAAGAAACATAGGCATAAGCCTTAAGGGAATCAGATCGCACGACGAGGAATCAAGAAGGGAAGTACTCTTACAGCCCCGTAGCCTCTCAAAGATAAGTACAGACATCTCTGTACTGATCTGCAAGACTCTACTAGACTTCCCCGTGACTCGTGAGACTTACGTGAACCTAGAGCTCTGATACCACGTTGTCACGACCCAAAATCCTAACTCAGGTCGTGATGGCGCCCAACAACGGGGTCAGGCAAGCCAAAACTTATTTAACTAAGGGTTCCTCCTCCTTAAATTACATATTTCCTCATATACCAGGTTATAAGTTATGAAACATAATGTCGAAAAGATAATTTATCTTTTTTTTAAACCAAAAGCAGCCATAAGGAGGCTTGAACCAAAAATATATACAATCCATGATAACTACTACGTGTATGCCAAGAACTAGTGTCACGAGTATCACGGGCATACTAACTGGATAGACAAAAGGTAGAATATACAATCCCGCTGTCTGAAACAAATAGACGGGAACATAAGCAAAAGAAACTCCATGGTGCTGCTGAGGATCGTTAGGAAAAGCAGCTCACCGTGAAGTTAGGTCTACTACAGTTAATATCTAGCTCTGGTCTGATAATCAGAAGCACCAGCCTCAGAACCTGTACAGTTAAGTACATAAGTGCATCATGAGTACATATTAAATAAATATGTACCCAGTGAGTATCCCGTCTAATCACGAAGAAGTAGTGACGAGAGGTCGACTAGATACTCACTAAGTTCCAGCAATATAATATATAACGAGATATGGAAAAAGCAATAAGAATGTGAATTAGTAAACAACAAGTACATAGCAAGTAATGTAACCTAGGTAAATATCAGAAAAATGAACAACAAAGTACCAAAATCCTCTCATAACCAATACCTGACAATCCAAGTGACTCAGAACTCAAGTGATCATACACACACCAGGACAAGACAATTGGCCGGAGTCATAAGGGTGGTCATAAGGACCGAGGTCATAAGCTAACCCACGATCGCAATCATACCTGCGACTCGCGTGCTGACTCGATATAATAAGCTGACCCACGATCGCGCATCGTACCTGCGACTCGTGTGCTGACTCGATAATGATAAGCTAACCCACGATCGCGCATCATACTTGCGACTCGTGTGCTGACTCGATAACAAGTGCATATACATATATAGGTACATATGTGTACCGACTCACCAGTGAACTCAACAGGACTGTGCCAATACCACTGTAGCCAACTGGGATTGAAATCATAATATTTCACCTTTCCATGTCATCTCAACAACAATCACAACTTACAATACATACAAGGTACAAATAAGGCACATAGAGGCATGCTCGTGAGTCCTAAAGCTACCCGACATAGCAATATAGTCGCCACGTACGGACTCTCGTCACTTGGTACGTATGTAACCCCCGCAACATGTATATATAGTAAATAGAGTACCTATGGGGATAATTCCCTCTTACAAGGTTGGAAAGGAGACTCACCTCGTGTCGAATCTATCTCTCGTACCAAAAACACGCCCGCAACTCCGACTCTATACCCGAGGACTCGTAACTGGAGTACGAAAAATCCGTATGTTATTTTTGAAAAAAGATTGCACCTCCTATACTCCGCTTTAGAAAGTGATGCATAAATCTCCACCTGATTAGTTGTGATCAGCATGACCAACAATAATATCATATGCTGAATATTCTCTTAAGAGAGGATGCAAAGCCTTGATCTAGTAATTGTAGCATGTTCACTCTCATAAAGCGTCACTCCAAATATGAAGCACATGGGACACAACCTTGAAAACTTGTTCACTATGAAGAGGAAAAATGTTCTTCCACATAGACTACTGAATAAGATTTTTTATTATTCACAAACACTGTGAACAATAGTAAACAGAAAAGTGAGTAGAGTTCAACTCCTTAACCAAGAAAGGAATTGATAACGTTTTTAGTGGTTTAGGTGACAAAAAGAAAATACATTAAATTAATGGCTTATGAATGGGACAAAGGTAAAAGTGAATTATAAGGATGACTAATATGAGCTTTTCCTTCTACGTGTTTGAGATAAGAGTATTGACCATGTGTCTTCCTAATTTAATTATTTAAATTCAAGAGTCATAAGATCTTTCTCCACCTACTGCAACGCGGTATTTGATCTTATCCATCAATCCATTAATTTAATTAGGTAATATCCTGCTACCCGGTAATTAACCAATTACCCGTATAATTAAGAATTGTTTTAAATTACTTAAAATACTACTCTCTTTTAACATACCTTATACACCTTACTATTATGGTCATGTGGTACCTTGTATGGTACTAGTCCATAAATGCCAGATTGTAGCGCTCTAACCGTACTTATCCCAAATTGGCCATTTTTAACGAAACTCGTTTTCTTTAACTTGATTCCCCTATCACCTTCACGAATTTACTTACCACTTGTTTAAAATAGCATAATCCTTATAAATTTAAAATAAATCTCATTTAGGGAATCGATAACACAAAACGACCGGTCGGGTCGTTACACTAAGGGTGACGAAAAAGTTAGTCTTGTGGTAACAGCCAAAGAGAGTGTAAGCAAGAAAAAAGTTTCTTTACTTCCTAACCCATTAACTCTTTCTTGTTTTACTTCTTGTGATTTTCTGCAGCCATATCTGGAAAGACCTTTTGAGAAGGGAGGTGAGGCACAAGAGATGTATGCAAAGGATCTAAATGGATTCCAACATGAATTTAGCGAAATCAATTCTTGTTGGATGGCGGAAGACAAAAGCTTGGTTAATTTCTTTGTTGTTGAACCTTTTGACTATCTTGATTCTTATTTACAGGATTACAACATGGAGTTTCCAAAAGGCATTGCTAAGTTAGAGCCATTTCGTAAAAGAATAAAAGGTGATGTTGTTCCATTAATAAATAAGTCCAAGTATTGTATGTATAATTGGTTTATTCACATTCTTGACCTTTCTAGAACACCTAAGGTATTTTTGGATCTTATTTCTTATGTTGGTGATTTTATAATTTTTGTGGATGATAATATTTTGATGCATATCAAGTCATTAACTATAATATCTAAGTTCAAGTGCAAGAGAAATTTGCTTACTTTTGAAATTGCGTATGACACAGATGATTATGCATTCCAACTTGGTGGAAAGAGACATGAAATTTATAAGAAAAGGCTTGATAATGAGTTAAATGTTCTTTCTTCTCTTATTGAAGTGCCTAAGGAGTTTTCATGTGATAAATTGCTAGAATGTGAGTTTTGTTGTTCCATGGGAAGTCATTGCTCTAGTCATATTTATTGTGAGGCTGTAAAAGTGCTTGCTTCTAGTAAAGAGGATATGCATGATTATTGTGACATTAGTGATCAAATGCTCTTTCATGGACCTATCCTATGACTTTGTTTATGACAGTTTGAGCAATTATGTAGAATTCATTGGTGTTGCGAATATTATTGGGGAAACTTATAATCATGAGCTTGGATGTATTGAATATTTTATTTTGGAATTTATGGGTTCTTCTGATCTTTCTGAGAATTTATGTGTTTCTTTGAATAACTTACGTGTAGAAGAATCCATGGGATTTATATTTGATAAATGGCTATATCATCAAAGTGTCTTATTTGATACATGTGGTGGAGATAATTGTGTTAAATGGTTGCATGGACAATATTTTGCAATTTATTTTGCGTGCACATATTTGGACTACCTTATCGACAAGATCGCATTGCAAATTTCATTATATAACGCATCTGAGAGAGAGGTTTTTATTTGAAAAATCTAAGTAGGCATAAATTTTATTGGGGTGATGATGTCCATATGCTTTATAAGGGAGTATTTACACCTATTAGGCTTAATTGGGTTAAGTGGACACATGGTCACTATCTTATTTTATTCTTACCATTTTTTCAGATTAGTGAATGTCATTTACTAGTGCATATTTTCTTTTCTTGCAAGGTCAAAATTCGAGGATGAATTTTCTTCAAGAAGAAGGGAATGATAGCATCCTAGGAAGCTCAAATCTATTCAAGGAGAAGAATGAAGCTTTGGAATCTCAAATAGGCCCTTTAACAGGATGTCAAGCTAAAGTGTTGTCAAAAAAGGTCATTAGACATCAAGTGGAAGTAAAGAAGTTGTTAATTGGGAGGAAGAGCTTAAGGAAAGGATATGAGTTATATATGTGTTATAATTATTTTATGTCCCAAATTCATATCCAAGAAGAGGTGGATTAGATCCCAAGAAACATCCTCTGAAGAAGGTCCAAATCAGGCCACCGTTGGACCAATTTGGCACCTAAAATATAACCAAACTTGCAGCCCATGAAGTCCTACATAAAGCCACGTTTTTATAGCATGAAGAGGACTTAATTGATGTCCAAGAAGGGTACAATAGTCGTGCTAGATGTTGAGTGCAAGTTTGTGCCTAGTTGCTTGCAAATTTCCTTCAAGATTTCCAGATTTTCATGATTCTATCCAAGATTG